>BLSH010396517.1:486133-510859 GCA_018402905.1 Glandirana rugosa
GTCTTCGTATTACCAGATGATTCGTAGCGCATCATCGGGTAATACACAGTGAATGGACATTTGCTTGACAACCACTTTAACCTATAGGCAAGCCTATAATAAGGCTTACCTGTAGGTGCCCTGCATATCTCCCAAACCTGTACGGTTCAGGAGATATGCATTGTATTTTCTGTGCCGACGTTATGTCGGCACATGCGCAGTGAAGAAACAGCCTCCGTGCCGTTACTCCACTGCGATCGTGCCATGACTGGCGGCCTCCGCACGCAAGTGCGGAAGTGACGTCATGCGACTCTGGCCAGTCACAGAGCCGGAATCACGGCCCCGGAAGGAAGAGGGGCAGAAGATGGATGCCTCCAGGACAGGGGACATCGCTGGATGTCGCAGGCTTCGTTTACAGGTAAGTGACACATAATGGGCTACTACGCGATGCTTAGTAGACCATTATGCTTCTGCATTACAGGGGAATATGGAGGAAAGTAAACCCCATCTGGGTTTACTTCCTCTTTAAAATCTAATTTGCACTGCATGTTGTATTTAATTTATTTCTAGCCTACTCCTATTAATCTGAATGATCTTGAAGTCTGTATACTTACTTTGTGAAGATCCCAATGCATATACTTTCCTGAATCCCCTGGCATGTATTTACGATGCCCTGTGAGTAGGCACTGCTGTGTCACACATTTCACAGAGCCTACTTTCTTAACTACAGAGATGCTGAGAGGAGGAGTTTCAGGAGATGGAGTCAGTTACAGGACTCACTGCTTACAGGCAGCAAGGTACCATGGGATATGTAGTCCTTAGAAATGGAAAGTAACCAGCAGAGGAGAAGCTGCAAAGCATGCAGGAAATCCAGGAAGTTGTACAAAGAGATATCCAGCAGACAGGCAGAACTCAAAACATGAAAGTAGATGTTTCAAGTAAGCTTATATTGGAGTGTCAATAATACCTATTGTTTTTATTTATGTTACTATGCTGATATATAAAATGAAAGTGTATGATGTGAACATAAAAATCATTTTAAAGTGTTACTAAATCCACAACAGTAAAATCAATCTGTATATGCAGTAAAGCATGCTTGTTATACTCACTGTGGAACCTTAATCCACTGCATTGTGTAAAAAGGTTGTTTGATCCTGTAAAACAGGTATGCACAGATCCTCCCCTTATTGCATTGCCCCCAAAACATGTCCGGATAAGACAGATTAAATGGAGTCAGTCAATGAGCCTCGGCTGATCACAGATCGGAGCCCCTTACTACGTGATCAGCTGTCAGCCAATGACAGCTGATCACATGATGTAAACAGAAGCAAGTAATCTGCTTTTTTTCCCCACATGCTCACAGCGTGAGGAGAAAACAAAAAAGCTGATTCTCGGCTTGCGTAAACATGACATCGGTCCCGCACACAGAGAGCCACTGCCACCTCATCAGTGCCATCTACCAGTGCCCATAAGTACTGACTAAGCAGTGCCCACCAGTGCCACCTATCAGTGCCCACCAGTACTGGCAATCAGTGCCTCATCATCAGTGCCACCTATCAGTGCTGCCTATTAGTGTCACCTATCAGTGCCCATCAGTGCCACCTATCAGTGCAGTCTCACCTGTGCCACCTAATCAGTGCCCACCAGTGCCGCCCCATCAGTGCCACCTATCAGTGCCCATCAGTGCAGCCTATCAGTGGCCATCAGTGCAGCCTCATCAACGCACATCAATGAAGGAGAAAAATTACCTGTTTGCAAAATTTTATAACAAACCATGAAATTGTTTTTTTTTTTTTCGGTCCTTTTCTGTTAAGCAAAAAAATAAAAAGAACCCAGTAGTGATTAAATACCACCTATAGAAAGCTATATTTGTGTGAAAAAAAATGATAAAAATTTCATATGGGTAGAGTGTAGCATGACCACGCAATTGTAATGAGGGTTCAATAGCAATTTAGTATCCGGCTATAGGCTTTCTGCATACCTGCAGTGCCACTATGGCTCAACTTTTCATAACTGTATGCTTATTTGGTATGTGTCTACTTTAAAATTCACATTTAAATGGGTCCCTAACCACACCACCATACCTTTCTTATCAGGACTTATTTATACACACTGTATGTAGATGCAACCAACCTGACATCCACTCATGTATCTAATTTTTGTTCGCATTCCCGGCACTTGACAGCAAATACTTGGTTGACTGAGGTTTTGGCATTGACTGTGCACCTTAATCCATGTTAGTATGTAAACATTCTCATCTTTATAAACCTTTTCTGGGTAAACTTCAAATCTTGCAGCCAATAATCTGAAATCTGTCATTAGGAATATTTTTAAATATAATTATATAGTAGTTACAGCATACTGAAAGAGCTGATGACAGGTTCAGGATCAATGAATCCTTCCAGCATTGTTATTTTTACAGTTTAGCAGCCTGCAGTTCCTTGATTTTCTGTGCACAAATGTTTCTGTCCTGTCCAGCTGTACAAATAATGCAGTTTGGCACAGTAGCGAAATATTTCATTTTTATTTCCCAGCTCAGATGGACTGAGGGCACAGTGTTTAAATGACATTCTATAGAGACTGGCAGACCTGAAATTAATAGCACCACGTGTACATCCTTGTAAAGTTCAAAACTGGGATTTCTTTCTTGTTTCTATGTGATCCAAAATGAAATTGTAGATTTATTTAACTCCCCCAGGTCTACTACATATTTTGCAAGAATCCGAAAACTTATTTGAGGATTCATACCTGCTGCTGTGATGGAAATAATGCAAAACACAATTTTCCTCTAAATTGGTGAACTTGCCGGTGTAGCAAACCACCCATATATCTTTTTCCCTGTTTGATGACCAGTCTAGCACAAGAAAGGCGAGCCAGTGGGGTCAGATTAGGAGAAACTAATTTGTGTTATGTTCTTTATTGTATGTTATTTCCATTATCTGCTTAAAAATATCACATTGGCTAGTTTACAAAATGTAATTTACAAAGGTCTGTTTCTCATGGTTGACCATTATATCATTCATACTACATTTTATCCAGCTAACATCTCTTAGATCTCTATTCATATGTAGTGTAAATCTCAATTTGTATAGCCCGTGCCTATCTTAACCACTTAAGGACCGGAAGGATTTCCAGCTTTAGGACCGGAGCCCTTTTTGCGATTCGGCGCTGCGTCGCTTTAACTGACAATTGCGCGGTCGTGCGACGTTGTATCCAAACGAAATTTGCGTCCTTTTTTTCCCACAAACAGAGCTTTCTTTTGGTGGTATTTGATCACCTCTGTGTCATTTCTGATCGCCGCTATAAACAAAAGAAGAGCGACAATTTTGCAAAAAAAAAACAAATTTCTTACTTTTTGCTAAAATACAAATCCAAAAAAAATATATAAAAAAACTTTTTTTTCACCGTTTTTGGCCGATTTATATTCTTCATCATATTTGCGATAAAAAAAATCACAATCGGCGTTTATTGATTGGTTTGCGCAAAAGTGGTCGCGTTTACGGATGATGAGAATTCATTTTTGGTGTTTTTATTTTTTTTTTATTTTTTACTAGTAATGGCGGCGATCTGCGATTTTTAGCGGTACTGCGATATTTCAGCGGACATGTCGGAACATTTTGACACTTTTTTGGGACCATTGGCATTTATACAGCGATCAGTGCTATAAAAATGCACTGATTACTGTGTAAATTCCATTGGCAGTGAAGGGGTTAACCTGCAGGGGGCGCTCTAAGGGTTAACTATGTTCCCTGGGCGTGTTCTAACTGTATGGGGGCTGCCCTAGCTGGGGAAGGGAAGTGGTCACAGCCTTCACGTACAGGAAGGCTGTGATCACTGCCCTTCCCCCTCACACAGAGCGGAGGTCCGTGTTTACTTACACGGACCTCCGTTCCTTCACTCCGGGGGGGGCATCGCGGGTGGCCGGCGGCAATTGAAGCCGCCGCACCCGCTCCCTGGCCCTCCCCGGACACAGTGAGCATGCGGGCGCGCCTCCGGCGGCGCGCACGCGCTCACTGTGCACGATCTGGCGGCCGCCGTCGTATGACGGCGTTTCGCCTTACAGAGCCACTTTGCCGCCGTCAGATGCCGATCGTCGGTCGGCAAGTGGTTAAAGGGGCAGTAAAGGCAGAAGGTTTTTTTTATCTTAATGCAGTCTATACATTAAGAAAAAAACTTTCTGTGTGCAGCAGCCACCCTCAGCCCCCTAATACTTGCCTGAGCCCCATCTCTGTCTAGCGATATTAACGAGTGTCTCGGCAATCCAGGACTCTCCCTCCTGATTGGCTGAGACACAGCAGGCTTACACTGCTGTCAAAGTCTGTTAGCCAATCAGGGGATAGAGGGTGCGAAGCCAAACCACAGCTCCGTGTCTGAATGGACACACGGAGCTGCAGCTCGGTTTGAGTGCCCCCATAACAAGCTGCTTGCTGTGGGGGCACTGAACAGGAGGGAGGGGCCAGGAGAGCCAAAGAGGGACCCGAGAAGAGGAGGATCTGGGCTGTTTTGTGTAAACCCACTACAACATAGCAGGTAAGTATAACATGTTTGTTATTTTTATAGGGAAAAAAACAAGACTTTACAATCACTCTAAAGGTGCTCAGATTAAGTGATCTGTGCAATATTCCAATATAAGTGATATCACTTATATTGGAATATTGCACAGAGCAATATATCTGAGCACCTTTAAGATATGCAAGAACTATGTGAATTGAGATTTACACTGCATATCTAGATGAACTTGTATATTTTTTTTATTTATGATTTGTACGCTTTATGGATTGTTTAAATATTGATTTTTGTATGCTTTATGATTTGTTTTGATGAATTCACACATAAGTATATCACGATTAGAAAGGAGGTTAATATTTAGGTTTGCACACTAAAAAGGTGGATAGAGGCAGCGCTGTAGTACCCTGGATTAATACTATAGGTTTTTTTAACCAACCACACAGCAGCAGCCTTAATATCTACAAGTTATATTTATATTAGCAGAGTGACCATAGTGTGGCTACACCAAATAGTATTATACTTTTATTTTATCTGCCCCACTAGTTTATCACTACCAATGCCCTTTTAACACTATCAGTCTTATTTTAGCGTCCCTTATGATAAAATCAATGTAAGGCCTCATGCACACAGGACGTTTTTACAGCAGCTGTTTTTAGCTTCAGACGTTTTTTCCTACAGTCAATAAACTCCCCATCATGTTATCCTATGTTTTCACCCACACATAGACTGTTATCAACTGATTTTAGCTGGGGCGTTTTTGAGCTGTAAAAAAACCCCAAGACTAGTGGGTCCTGAGCGACGTTTTCAGCTGTAAAAATACCCAAATGCGCAAAAACGCTAGTGCAAAACTGAAAAAAGCTGAAAAACTCAATACAAAGCTAATGATTTTTTTAGGACCCTTTTTTTAACATTTTTTTAACATCCTGTGTGCATGAGGCCTAAAAGTAAATTCACAAAGATTATCGCACATGTTATTACTTCTATTATCTGCTTGGAGATCATTCTGATTGAACGAAGTCACTTGAAGTGTTGACAAAAATGTCTTTTAATGAGGAATAGAGTCTTTACAGCCTGAGACTAGTCAAATATGTTAAAAAATCAGTGCAAGGGATGGTACTTACATCAATGTAAAATATGTCTTGTGATGATGGCTGCTGCTTTAGTTGAAGTCCTCTGAACTCCCCTAGCCTCACAGTGGTAATCCTCCAGTGCTGTGTGGGCTAATAGAGCCAAGGGACCTGTTACAGGCACTCCATTGAGGAGGTGGGAAAATTGAATTTTAAAGGTGCCAAGAAACACATTTTTTTGTAAAAATAACAAAATTGTAACATTTTAAAAAACAGTATTTTACATATAAAACCATCATACAGTATCCATGCGGCTATGGTACAGGTGCAGTGACTTCGGCTCTACATGTTTCGCCAGACTATGGCTTCTTCAGGAGACTTTTATAAGTACTGCAAATATAATCACTGTATGATACCCCAATAAGGATATAGTAAAATCAGTATAATAGACCATACATCAACAGGATGTTTTAAGGAGATATCAGTGAAACCGCAGGAGAGAATACAAGACCCAAGGTTAGCCAATATATCACTAGGAACTGAAATAAGGCCAGAGGAGCATAGTCAGATTCATAAAGATCAATTCTACATCAGTCTTTAACATTCAATATTGGACCCCCAACGGGCTGTTTAAAGACAGTAAATCATATGTATTGGCTCAGATGTTAGACATCCCATCTCTACAGGCATTCATCAAGAGTGCCGACTATGCCTGCACTTCCATGCCCAGTCTCCATTCATAGATGTATTACAGCTTCCATGAATAAAAAGAACTCTATGAATGGAGGATGGGTGGATCAATGAAAGGTTTGCCTCCCCCATTCAAAGATCACTTTTCATTCATGGAAGCTATAGTACAGCTTCTATGACTGGAGGAGGGGGAAAGAAAAGATGGTTATAGCCATCAGCATTAATTAGTGTCTGTCACAGGTCCCTCTCTTCTTTTACCTGCAGCAGCACCAGAAGATTACCACTGCTGGGGTAGGGTAAGGGGATCAGAGGGCAGAACATTTCAACTAAGCAGCAGCCACCAGGACAAGGCACACTTTGCACTGATAATAAGGGATGCCCCCATGCTGATATTTAAAAAAAAAGATATTTCACTAAACTTTAAAGTGGTTTTAAAGGCATTTTTAAATTAAAACAGTAAACATCACTTACCTGTCCTGTGAAATGCTATTGCACAGAGTGGGCCTGAAGCGCCTATTCTTAGGTTCCATGCTGGTGACCTTGGCTCTTCCACTTCAGTGTCTGCCCCAATAGCATGTGCATGTCATTTTTTTTGGGGGGGGGTGGGTGAGAAGCGGGTACCTAGTTTTGACAGGTAGCCAGCTCCCACTTCCGCTCATGGCGTCGCGGCCCCTGAGCGGAAGTTCTCCTCTCCCCCCTCCCTCCCTGTAATCTTTTGGGACACATCACAGGTCCCAGAAGATTGCCCAGCCATTCATAAAGCGCAATGTGACTCGCGCATGCGCAGTGCGTACCCAGTTGGTTGTGAAGCCGCAAGCTATCACAGCTGGGTGCCCACACTTACAATGCCGGCGCTGTGGAGAGGAGGGGGAGAGGAGCAAGGTTTCAGGCGGCTGCATTGCTGTATCGTGGGACAGGTGAGTGTTTATTAAAAGTCAGCAGCTACACTTTTTGTAGATGCTGACTTTTAAATGGGTGGAACTCCGCTTTAATGCAGAGAATGCATTAGGGTAAAAAACATTTTAGCTTTAGGACCACTTTAAGTAAAAATGACCCATTTCATGTGAATGGATACTCATTCCACACCTATGTTTTATTATGTTTGTGAATCAGACATTTTACTGAGAAAATGATCTTCTGGTTAGAATTGCTCATGCATTTTGAAAAAAAGGACACCAATATCTCTAATCAAACTCCTCAGAATAAAAAATATTTCTTGAAGACACAGCTTAAAACTACCTGTTGGAAAAAAAAATCTAGAACTATAAAAATGTACTGCTACTTTCTAAATGGTCTTTAAGTTTATTTGTTAAAATGAGATACAGGAGGGGCTATCTGACAAGAAATCCATGTTTTTTATTTTTTAGTTTATGGTAAAACACTGTCCAAAAAATGTTTGCATAGTTTACTCGTTTTTTTTATTTTATACCTATTGTCCAGGAGAGGGCTGGCAGCCTTAGGCCTGGGGAGCAAGTCCAGTCAAGTGGCCCATTAAACCACCGAATCAGCTCCCCATCCATGCCCACCTGGTTTTAGAATGGATATTGATGTTATGAAGCAAGGCAAATATGATACAATGTGGTAACATAATTTAATGTTAATAGCAACAAAGGAGGTTTAACACCACCAATGCAGCCTCACCAGTGCCCACCAATGCAGCCTCACCAGTGCCCACCAATGCAGCCTCCCCAGTGCCACCCCCCCTTTGCCTGCAGTTAGTTGGTGGCTGCGCCCTTGGCCCCTACTTCTGTCCTCCACAAGAAGAAAAAAGTGTGAGCAGCATTTTGAATGTAAGTTAGGGTGGCCTGGGGGGCAATTGCCACCCTGCCCCCTGGCCCAGCCCTCCCCTGCTATTGTCCCCTAACACATGGTTAGAACAGATGTCAAGGACCATGCATTTATGGGGCTGTTACATATATGAATTGATAACACAATAAAGCATGCCATATTTTATGGCAATTTTGTTTTGATCAAAATCTGGTTCCTTAACACTGTTAAAAACAATTACATTCTCTGATGCACTGACATTCTCCCACAGCCCCCCGACATAAGGGGGTAATGTTCAATAATGAAATCATTCATGTACCAAATGTTTAACAATACCAGCTACATTGTTAGCTGTAGTGTGCACAGTCTTTTCTACAGAATAGTTTTTGGAGTCCCCATGAGTACAAATCACTCTTACCTGTTTTCTCATGGGCTCCTCTGTTATACTACTATTTGCTAGTAAGCAGGCGCAGTCTACTTTCCCCACAGCAGCATTGCAGGGGGAAAGGAAGTCAAGAGGAACATGGTTACTGGGCGAGCCGGTTGGATGCTGCTGCCCCATATGACTCTAGTGGCCATCTTGGGTCAGGCAGAGTCTATTTAAAACCCTGGATCCCAGGCTTGGCGGATAGTGTAGGGACAGGTCACCCTTTTAACAGGGATAGTGATTAGCAGTAGGAAGAGGTTCCCGCCAAGTAGGGAAAAGATCAGGACACGCCATCCTTCCCGGGAGCCTCCCCATTTGGATAAGGATCAGCCAGGCTGCATTCCACCCCTCAAGACAGAGAGTGACGGCACACCTGAGACCTGCTCCGCTACACACTGCTGTTATTTACTGTGAGTGTTCCTGGGTTGGTGATTTCCCACTGGGTTTGTTGTGAATTAATGGATTCTGTATTTATACAAGCTCTGTAACTGCACTCTTGAGTGTTTACTGCCGCCACACCACGCTGCAGCTCCCCACAGACTAGTGTCACCTAACTTTCAAAGTCCAACAACAACTCTGTTGAAAACGTAGGCTATAATATATGTTTTGCCATTTTGAAAGAATATTGCTTTTGGGCAGTGGTTGCAAGAGTTCTCCATTGTTTGTAAATCAGTTCACCCAGCTCTGTGGGTCTTTTCTGTCCAACCCAGCATAATATTTACAATGGCAGTATCCGTGTGCATTGGTAGGTAACCATTTTCTCCACCATCTGCACTAGATGTTCCTACAGTGCCATATTGAGTGATTTCTTCACCAGGTGGATAAGGTCAAACGCCTAAGACTGAGTTGGCTACTTTATGTAATAACCCCTTGAGCGTACACCGTGTGCACAAATGAATAGCGTGACACCCAAGAAAGCAGTAACTGCCCATGTTTGTCATCGTCCTAAGTGAAGTCATGGTAGACTTTTTTGTATCTCTATGAATGCAGCAAACAGTGCCACAATGAGGTCTTTTAAAGTTATGTTTTTCTATGTATTTACAATAAGTGTTGTCCTGTTGCTTAGCCAGCAAAGTTATCTGTCTCCTTATTATGAACAGAATATGTCCCACTAGAATTTTTCATCTGGTTTAATTCCTGACCTAATAAAACTGTGCCCCCTAAAATTTCCTTCCTCATGAAACAGCTAAAAATTGAGGAAAATAAAGTGCATAGAGATTTGTGCATTAGCAGTCACTTAATGTTAAAATGTGAAAGTTTTTGCTGGGTGTTCTGTTTGGAACCTGGAAGCCCTCACCAAACACAAACACCAGAAGAAGACTTGCCTTGCTACTTGGTCAGTACACCATTGTTCTGAGATAAAATTGTGTATACGTCTGTTTTCTCCCTTTGCCATGCTCTTCTACTATAAAGCCTGGTGATGCAGCAATGGATACATTAGCAGAGATAACATAACAAATCGTGATTTGACTGATTACAAAAAAATTAGTTAATACTTGCATAGAATATTTAGAACAATGAAAGACAGCAACCTCAGTCTCAGAAAATGGGAGCTCTGCCACATGACCACAGTATTGATGACACATTACTAAACCTGTACTGAAAAAATATGTAGATTGCTGACCTCCCCTTCTTATAGCTTGCTATCATGACAGTCTACTGGCTTTATTTTTTCAATCACTGAACTGGTTTTCTTTAATGGCAGGAAGACAAACTGTGCAGTTATAAAACTATTCTGTACAATTAGCTCAGAGAACAATATCTCAGATTGGGACTTTATCTTCAACATTATCTGTATTGATAAAAAAAGGTCATAAATATGACACAGAAGGAAACTGTAATCAGACACTATGGGAACATAATAAGGACAACAGGCTCTGTACAGGTAGGGAAAGGAAGACAAAGATTTAGGGTGGGGAAAGTAAAAGAAAAGGCTACATATTCTCATGTTCTTTCATGTAAGCTCATTCCCTAGAACTGAAATTACAATGTCATCATTAAGCTTTAGTTGATTTTGGCACTGAGTAATATCAACTCTAGTTTATTTAGCCATATGTAAAGTGCTCAATGTGACTAAGAACTTTCAATTTCAATGACTGGATTCCTGGTGTTGAAGCCCAATCACCCAGTCTTTTCTTCCAGATAATACATCCAAAGGATCCGGCATAAAAAAGTCCCAAATTATTCTGTTTGTGCCAAATTCTACTTTGCGCCTCACACACTCCCCAGCCTAGGCACTGCAGTCAGTGTCCTAAATCAGGGTTACTCAACCCGTGGTACGCGTCCCCCTGGGGGTACGCACACCAAGGGCAGGGGGTACGTTCAGTGCTCTATCTCCCGAGTCCCATCTCTCACACACATACAGTCCCCAGCTCTGTGCTACCAAAGGGAGAAGTGGTCAGCCCCATGTGCATGTGAGGGGGGTCAGGCCAGCGACAGCAGCAGCACGGGGTCCTGTCATCAATGGAACCCATCGCGCTGCCCGGAAGAGGTTTCCCCGGCCAGGACTGACTTACCAGGATCAGTAGGCGGCCCCATGTTCTCCCATCTCCCAGCTCCTCCCCCTCTCCAGCGCGCCTCGGATGCCCTGCATGCCATGTGTGAAGATACCTGCTGCGGCTCCCTGATCTCCACTCCACTCTGCAATCCTGCACAAAGCCAGGTACTGCAGACAGGAAAAAAAGGTGAGTCCTGCTTGCTCAGGCACTACACATGCCAGCATGCCCCCTATCAGTGCCTCCTATCAGTGCCCATCACATTCTCGAGACAGGGGTACTTAGGATTTTTTTTTAGACTTGCAGGGGTACTTCGCCGTGAAAGGTTGAGAAACACTGTCCTAAATGACAGGCTGGCTACTTAATGACAAGCTACAGGCTTGTGAATCAGCAGTGACAATGTTGATAGCCATGTCATCTGCAAAATTTGTTTAATTTCTTTGTAGGCAAGCAGGCACAATCTAAATGAGGATGTCAACACTGGTTTTAATTCAGTAAGTACCCAATTGTTGCCAAGCATTTATAGGAAGCTGCATTAGGCGGCCTTCGCTTGCAAGATCAACAGGCATTTGTGAGAATTTTCAGGGGGACTAAAGCCATGTATACATGGGCCGAATATCAGGTGATATCAGCTGGTTAAAGAGAAACTGTCCAACATTCGGCCCATGTGACTGGCAGCCAAACATCCTGTTTCTGTGAAATCGGCATAACCGAAAAAGGTCTGCCGATTGGCATCCGATCAGTGCTCTCAGCCAATGGTTGAGAGCACTGACCGGTGTATTCTGGTGGAGGGTCATCCCTCTGTCAGAACACAATAGCTCAGCGGGAAGATAGCTTCCTTAACATCGGATTCTTAATACAGGATCTCCTCCTGAGCTCTTCAGTTTTTTTCGTTCGGCCCACTGATTTCAACGAAAAAAACTGATATTGTATGTACTAGGCTTAAGTCTTATGCGGTTTTTACCGCATTTTGCAATTTGCAGAAATGCACTACAGTCCATTTAACATGGTTTCCTATAGATGTAGTTCACACCTGTGTGTTTTGCTGCGTTACGTTTTTTGGAAATGGTCGGGGACTTTTTCCCTAGGTTCACACCTATGCGGCTGCACTTTCTGTGTATTTTTCCGTGTTTTTACCACATTTTCCCGTGGTTTTCCCTGCGTTTTTAACCGATTTGCATTTTGTGTTTTTTATGTTTTTTTTTGGGGGGGGGGATTTGTTGCTAGGCAGATTTAAAGACGCAAATCGTAGCAAAATTGCGGCAAACCACTTGCGTTTTTGGGGCAGCTCCATTGAGGCTCCTTTCACACTTGTGCGACTTGTCCTATGACTTGAGTACCATTCATATCTGTGCGACTTCAAAGTAGTCCCTGCACAAATTTGATGCGAGTTGAAGTCCATAGAGCTCAGGTTTACACAGGCATTCACTGAAATCGCTGCAAAATTGCGTTGAAATTGTGGCAAAATCTCGCGACTTTCAAGTCGTGGCAGTGTGAAAGGGGCCTGAAGTCTATTGCATGCAAAACGCAAACTGCAGTGAGAAAAAAAGTCTCCAACCCTGTCCAAAAAATAGGATTTTTTGACTTACCGTAAAATCCTTTTCTCTGAGTTCATTGACAGACGCAGCCTCTATTCATGACACGGGGGTTTATGCACCTTTTACCAGGAGTAGACTAGTCAGAACGAAGTTCAGAAAAGCAAAACTGGCCCCTCCCAGGGGGCCATCCTCACTCATATAACCCCTCAGCCCTGCATAGCATATCAGTTCGTAACAAGCCGTACAAACATAACACAGAGGGGTGGGTGCTGCGTCTGTCAATGAACTCAGAGAAAAGGATTTTACGGTAAGTCAAAAAATCCTATTTTCTCTTACGTTCATTGACACACGCAGCCTCTATTCATGACACGTGGGGACGTCCCAAAGATGTGTCAAACAAGAGGGGTGGGTAAACAATAACAACTGTACCCAACAGAATGATCTTGGGAGGCGCCAGCCGCGCCTACACCGCTGCCTGCAAAACGTTGTGGCCAAAAGCAGCATCCGCGGATGCTGACACATCAACTTTGTAAAACTTAACAAAAGTGTGCACCGAGGCCCAAGTAGACGCCTTGCACACCTGAGAAACCGATGCTTGGTGTCTGAAAGCCCAGGAAGTGCTAATCGCCCTGGTGGAATGAGCCGTGACCGGAAAAGGGGGTTCTTGGCCCTGAGCAGCATACGCATGGGTCACAGTCTGTCTGATCCAACGTGATACAGTGGCCGACGAAGCCGCCAGACCTTTGCGCGGCCCTTCCGTCAGAACAAACAGCGCATCTGACCTCCGAAAAGGAGCCGTAGCTGCCAAATACACCCGCAAGGCCCTCACTACGTCCAAGGAATGCAGAGCAATCTCCTTAGGATGAGACGGGTGCGGACACAAGGAAAGGAGGACAATGTCCTCAATGTGAAAAGAGGAAACCACCTTCGGAAGGAACGAAGGAGATGGACGCAACACCGCCTTATCCTTATGTAGGACCAAATAAGGAGACCTACACGACAAAGCCGCCAATACAGACACCCGCCTAGCGGATGTAATGGCCACCATCTGAGACAGCAATTGTATGGGAATATCCCTGATCTGCTCATAAGGTGGTTTCTGCAGCACAGAAAGTACCAAGTTCAGATCCCACGGTGCCAGGGGCGACCGTACCTGAGGAGCCACATGACATACACCCTGTACAAATGTATGGATCAAAGAATGCGTTGTCAAAGGACGCTGGAAAAGAATCGCCAGAGCAGAAATCTGACCTTTGAGTGTGCTCAAAGCCAACTTTTGATCCAGGCCTTGTTGAAGGAAAGCCAGCACCCGAGATACCGAAAAAGAATGGGGGTTCCAAACCCCCGCCTCACACCAGGCAATATAGGCTTTCCAGGTGCGATGATAGATCTTGCGCAAAGTGCACTTGAGCACCTTAAGCATGCTGGGGATCACTGACTCAGAAACCCCCCTGTCCCTCAGTACCAGGGACTCAATAGCCATGCCGTCAAAGCCAGCGAGGGTAAAGCAGGGTGCAAGATGGGACCCTGCGACAGTAGATCTTCGTGAAGCGTGAGTCGCCAGGGAACATCTACCATCCGCACCACGTCGGTGTACCAAGGACGCCGAGGCCAATCCGGAGCCACCAGGAATGTCGGAATTCCCTCCACTTCTATCCTGCGCAGCAACTGCGGTAGAAGCTTGAGAGGAGGAAAGGCGTACAGAAGCCTGTACCGGGACCATGGGGCCACCAGGGCGTCCGTGGCTACTGCCAACGGATCCCTTGACCTGCACACGAAGGTCTTCACCTTGTGATTGAATCTGGACACCAGGAGATCCATATCTGGCATGCCCCACCTTTCGCAAATCTGGTGAAACACCCTGGATGCAGGGACCATTCTCCCTGGTCCAGCGTTTGACGACTGAGAAAGTCCGCCTTCCAATTTTCTACTTCTGGAATGTAGATGGCGGAGATTGCTGGCACGTGAAGTTCTGCCCACCTTAGAATGTGGGCTGCCTCTGCTGCCGAGCTCCTTGTTACGCCTTGATGGTTCACGTACGCCACTGCTGTGGCGTTGTCCGACTGAACCCGAACCGGGAGGCCACGCAGCCTTGCCGACCAGTGGGAGAGACAGAGCCTGATCGCCCTCAGCTCCAGCACATTGATCGGAAGACGAGACTCCTGCACCGACCAACGGCCCTGAGCCAACAGTCACCCCAGGACTCCCCCCCTGCCCAAGAGGCTGGCATCCGTTGTGACTATCAACCATTACAGGGGAAGGAACGACTTCCCCAAGGTCAGTGCCAGGGCCCGAAGCCACCAGGTAAACGACCCCCTGGTCTGATGATCCAGCCGGATCAGTAGATCCAGAGATGAGGGAGACTTGTCCCACTGCAGTAGTATCGCTCTCTGCAGGAGCCAGGTGTGACTCTGGGCGTACGGTATTGCCTCGAAAGTCGAGACCATGTGCCCCAACACCCGCATGCAGAAACGTAAGGAGGACCACCGTCGTGACAACAGGGTTTGCACTGCTTCTTGTAGTGTCAGCAACTTGGCCAGAGGTAGAAATACCTTCGCCTGCGCCGTGTCCAATATCAGGCCCAGATATTCCAGGCGACAGGACGGGGTCAATGTCGACTTCTGTAGATTGATTAGCCAACCGAAGTCCCGCAGTGAGGTCAGAGTAATAGCAACATTGACCTCCAGAGCCGGAGCTGACTCTGCTCGCAGGAGAAGATCGTCCAGGTAAGCTACCACAGCAATCCCTCTCTGTCTCAGCAGAGCCAACACTGGGGCCAGGATCTTGGTGAAGACCCGCGGAGCCGAGGCCAGATCGAAAGGAAGAGCCACAAATTGATAATGGAGGTCCCCTACAGCAAAGCGCAGGAAGCGCTGGTGCCGGACACAAATGGGAACTTGAAGATATGCGTCCCTGATGTCCAGGGACGCCAGAAAATCCCCCTGGTGCAGGGCGGCCATGACCGAACGGACTGACTCCATCCTGAATTTGCATGCCTTCACAAAGTGATTGAGTGCCTTCAAGTCCAGAACCGGCCTAACCCCCCCTTCTTTGGCACCACAAAGAGGTTCGAGTAGAATCTTTCCGACGGAGGAACTGGCACAATTACCCCCTGATTGGACAGCCTCTAACAGAGCTAGCCGACGCCCCGGAGGGAGTCTTAAGTTTGACGGGAAGAGCCTATCCAGGGGCCGAGTGCTGAACTCTATCTTGTACCCGGAGGACACCACCTCCCGCACCCACCGGTCGGAGATGCGGGCGGCCCACTGGTCCGCGAACCCCAGAAGCTGGCCCCCCACCTGAGAGACGGGCGGGGGCAACCCATCATGCGGAGGAGGACTTCTCTGACTTTTCGGGCTTGCGCTGCCAGGGCCACTTACCGGTCCCAGAGGCAGTCTTGCCGGGCCTGGAGCCCTTGCCCGCAGAACCGGGCGCACATAAAAAAACGCTTCTGGCCAGAGGACTGAGGCCCCTGCTTGCGGCGCTGTTCTCGCTGCTTGGGATCCGGAAGAAATGTACTCTTCCCCCAGGTGAAATCCTTAATGATTTCATCCAACTGGCCCCAAAAAGCCGACCACCCTGAAAGGGCAAGTCCGTGAGGCCCTTCTTAGACGTGTGGTCACCCGACCAGCGCCGCAGTCACAGCAGGCGACTAATAATGATCGCAAAAACCGACATTTTTTACAACATCGGCGCCAAGTCCAGTGCTGCTTCACAGAGGTAACGAAGCCCCTGCACCAGGTGGTCTGCTCGCTGCACCGATTCAGGCAAATCCACGCAGCCCCGAGCGTCACTCCACTCCATCGCACACTCCGTGACCGACTGTGCCACCATGACCGACGCCAAGGCCGGCCTCATGGCTGCCCCCGCCACCAAGAAAAGTGCCTTGGGCACTGCTTCCGTCCGCCTATCAGCCGGGTCCCTAAAAGAGGGGGACCCCTCCAAGGGAATAGTTGTCGCCTTATTCAGGCGGGCCACCGGCGGATCCACCATGGGGGAGGCCCATTTCTGTAACAGGCTATCCTCAAAAGGGTAGCGCACAGAAAAACTGTTTGGCAGGGTAAATGAATTTAGCAGACGCTGTCATTCCTTATAGACAAACTGGTCAAAATACTGGAGATAGGGGAACACCTTGGGAGCACGGGAAGGCTTCTTTGACCCAAACGTGTAGGCAGACGCCTATGACTCCCAAGCCTGGTCCAGCTGTAGAGAATTACGGACAGCCGTGACCAGGGTGCCCACCAGCGCCTTTTCGCACGCCACCGAGGCCCCCTGGTCCTCTTCACCATCCGAAGGCTCCAGCTCCCCGTCCGAGAATTCCACGGGGTTCCCTGTGACCCCAGAGCCCCCTTCCGGCTCCGAGTCCTCCTCCGAAGATTGAGAAGGAGGTGGACGCTTCTCAGGGCCCCCCTACCCCGACTCAGTTCCCCCCGGGTGAAAAACTCTTTCAAAATTGAAGTCAATTGGTCCAGGGGAACCAGAGGTCCCAGCGCGGCTTGTGCCTCCACGGACCCCTCCGGAGAAGCAACTGCTGGTTCAGCCGTCATTGCGCCACCGCTGGGACACTTTTGAGGCCTACCGGCCATACGCCCCCACAATGCACCCCCGCACAAATGCCCTGCAGAACGATCGGGACTGCCCAGTAGGACCCAGCACCACCGCACCCGCACCCCAGGGAGAGAACCAGCGATACTTGCTGAAAACTGCCGTCCCAAGCGCCGACCAAGAAAGGGGAGAAGTGGCGCCAACACGTGTTATCCCCATTCAGGGAGACCAACCAAAAATGGCCGCCAAGCAGCCACAAGAGGCCAAACATGCTCTCAAAATGGCTGCGGCTGCGACAAAATGACGGTCAGCTGCAACCCCAAGAAAATGGCAGCTGGCGCCACCAAAACGGGCGGAGGGGAAAACACCGGTCACCTGTACCCCCACCGAAACGGGCCCCGCTAGCCGCACCCCCCCTCCGCCCCCAGGGGGGAGGGGGGTGTCACTCACCCTTCCAGACGGGCATAGCGGGTAGCCACCCAGAGCAGACCTTCCTCCCCCCAGGTGGGGAGGGATGCTGCTGGCCATGCGACCCCTGGAGTGAGCAGCAGCCGGTCACTGGGTACGCAGGTGGGACGTTTAACCCACCGGCCACCCGCACGGAATGGGCACGATGCGGCGGACCCCGCCATAGCTAAGGGTGGCTCGCATCCATCGGCCGTGCTGGGGAGAAGGCAGGACAAGGAATATCCGCATGTTCCCCAGCCGGCTACTTGATTGCAGTCTTAATCAGAAGGCTTGCGCAAAAAGAAGACATAAAAAAATAGGGGAACCGCAGGTCCCAGCAGGGAACCAGTTCTAACTCCTTGCACTAAGCAGAAAAAAACTGATATGCTATGCAGGGCTGAGGGGTTATATGCTGAGTGAGGACGGCCCCCTGGGAGGGGCCAGCTTTGCTTTTCTGAACTTCGTTCTGCCTAGTCTACTCCTGGTAAAAGGTACATAAACCCCACGTGTCATGAATAGAGGCTGCGTCTGTCAACGAACATAAGAGAAAACGCAACGCCGCAAAACACACAGATGTGAACTACATCCATAGGAAACCATGTTAAATGGACTGTAGTGCGTTTCTGCAAACTGAAAAACGCGGTAAAAAACGCATAGGTGTGAACCTAGACTTTTTCTCAATGGAGTTTGCGTTTTGCATGCAATAGACTTCAATGGAGCTGCACCAGAAATGCAAATGTTGTTTTTTTAATGCGTTTTTTTACAGACATTTTACCGCAATTTGCATTTTGCGCTTTTAAATCTGCCCAGCAACAAATTCCCCCTCCAAAAAAAAAAAAAAAACACAAATCGCGGCAAAAGACGTGGTAAACACGTGGTAAAGAAACGCAGAAAGCGCAGCCGCATAGGTGTGAACCTAGGGTAAGAGAACTGTAAGGCCACTTTCACACTGCAGAGCGTACCGTGGTCGTGGTAAAGCGCTGCTCGTTTAGTGGCACTTTACAGGCGCTGCAGGGCCGCTTTTGGGTTTAATAAGGGGTTAGAACCGCCAGTGTAACAGTGCTTCAGCAGCGGTGCCCATTCATTGCAATGGGCAGGGCGGTTTAGGAGCACTGTATACACCGCTCCCACACCGCCTCAAAGATGCTGCTTGCAGGAGTTCTGGTAATGTCAAGCAAGCACACTGCCCCAGTGTGAAGAGTCACACTGAAAAGAATAGGCAGGAGATTTGAGGTGGTTTTCAGGCGTTGCTTAGAGGCTATTTCTAGCACTAAAACACCTGAAAACTGCCTCAGTGTGAAAGTGGAAATGCAGATGCACTTAATGGGAGCCCATAGTTCTATTTTAAGAGTGTAATACATCCACTAACATAGATGTCATAAATAAGTAAATAGATGAAAACCTGGAATTCAACAAGGATTCTTTTAAGCAATATGCACTATTGTAATTTTCATTCCTTTACCTGCTTTCAACCAATATCCCTCATCTCACCTTCATCTTTTCTGATATACTCTCTACAGCAACTACTCTGCTCTATCTGTAATGTGTTCCTCATCAATAAGCTAATCAATTCATTCCTTATCATATGCACTCCATTATTTCTCCTGGACAGTTTCCATGCACCTTTATTCCCTTAGTTGTCCTGTCTATTAAGACTTGGTCCCACATTTAATGCTGAAGTTTATTCTGCTTATATTTTGTCTTTCCTGGTCTCCTCCTTTCCCCCCTGTATTAATATCTTAATGAATTATTAAATAAAGCCTTTCCATACTTTGACTGTGGCTAGTGGGAGGGTCAGGGGGCTGTACAAAGCTTCCTGAAAGCAGGAAGCTGTGGTAACACCCACATGTGTTCCTGTGATTCTGTAATTGAACAAAACTGAATCGTAATAAATGAAAGTTATGGGCCACTGACCATAATGCTGGGGAGGAAGAAAGGGCTAGATGATGCTGAATGTCCTTCAGCCAGATAATGAGACAGGCTCTATCTGTCTTGCTGCAGCTTCTAATGCACACTGTGAGAAGAAGTGTGCAATAAAATCAGTGTAAGCAATTGTCAGGGCTGGGCTCTCAGCTCTCCCTTCTCAGTGCTAGGTTGCTCAGCTGTCAGTTAATTGCTAACACTCATTGTTCCACAGTGGCCCACCTGGTGATCATTTCCTGCTTGTCAAGTCCAGCCCACAGCCAGCCCATTCTGGCTATTTAAACTGCCTGGTTCTTTCCTTCAGTGCCTTCTCCTTGGTCAAACATATCAAGAGACTCTCTGCTGTGTTCCTGTTGAAGACTTGCCTGGCTGACGTCCCTTCTGGTTCCTGTTCTTGTCTGCTGCCTCCGACTACGCTGATCTCTGGCTTCCTGATTTTCTAGCTTGTTTTGACTATCCAATTTGGCTACCTTACCCTAGCTATGTTTTGACTATGTTTACTATTTGTACCATTTTTACCATTTTATTAAAAGGTATGTTTTTTACTGCATTTTCTGTCTCTGTCTGATTCATGGTTCCTGACAGCAATTTCAGCAGAGGAGAGAAGCCTGTACAACTGTGCAAGATGGAAGGTACGGCTGGAGTTCAGCATTAAAATGTTTAACCAGTGATTTCAAAGCACTTCCTGCAAATTTCATATACAGAATTTTCCAGAAAGGAAATCACCCTGGAGACACAAATAATGGAGACACTGATGAAAATAAATACATTATATCATTCCACACTGATACATAACTTACAGCAGAATGGGTGTATCACTGGTTAGAAATGTCAGGAATTACTAGAATTAATTGTGTTTATAAGTTAATTCAGTTTCATGAAAACTGTTTGTGTTGGATGGTATACATAACCACATGCCATGTGTCCTTCATTTTAAAAACCTGCAATACCTGTTTGGCAAGAATATTGATCACAATGTGGGTGCTAAATCCAGAATCTACTGCAGTGAAGCCAGTTTGTCACTTACCTGATGGACGAATCTGACTTTTGCAGGGGATCACCTCTCTTGCGGCCCTGGTTCAAGAACCCCTGGTAGTGCAGACAGGGAGTTCTGGAGCACAAAGGGGCATGAGGGTTGGACTGGGTCACTGGTGGTATGTGAGGGTCCACTGAAGCTTGTGCTAGGCAGAAGAATTGTGGTGCAATCTGGGTCGGAAACAGGCTGGCAGTGCGGTACAGATGGAGCAGGCAGGCGGGTAGTCAGGTACAAGCAAGGTCGGCAACGTGCGGGCAGCGGGGGTACAAGGGAGCAGGCAAAAGAGTAGTTCTTAGACAGGCCGGGGGTCAGGGCAGGCAGGAAGCAACAAAGTCCAAGTAAAGCTGGGGTCACAGGTACAGGAAGATCTCTTCAGAGTAAACACGGGGGTCGCAAGTCACAGGAACGCTGTAGAACGGATAGCACTGATTGCAGGGTGCTGACAGCTTAAATAGCCATTTTGGCGCCATTGCCGGCACATACGCGCACACATGCGTGCACACGCTTCGTGCGCCCACGCATAGGCATTCGAATGGCCCAGGATGGTTCCTTACACAGTTAAACCTACAGAAATAATACATTCAACATCTTTTAAAAGATTTGCATTTTAACTGGCTGAGTTGGTAATTACAATGATTGTTTTCATTTCTTCCAACAGTCAATCCAGTCTCTGGTTTCCTTAGTGCCTTTGAAGCCAAAATACTAAATAATGTTTTTTTAAGCAAAAATAGATTCCTCAAATAAGGAGCCATTGTTATGAAGTAAGGTATGGCAAAAGATGAGTCTACGGGACAGGTTATGGACAAATACTACCTGTCAATAGCAAACTTTATGTAAAGCAGAATAAACTCTTAGCTAATCATTTTTCAGCTCAGGTGTTGGAGGCTATACATGACTTTAGAAAAAGTTTATACATATCTGTCCTACCATTATTCCATGATTAATACGGAAATGGAAACCTTTCTATTACACTACCTAATGACAAAAGCTTAATTAGTAATTAACAATGATATATTATGTTGTTAGTAATTGGCTTTACATCTGAGAGGCTATTGGGTCTCATACACATGGATGTTTGGGGGCTTAAAAATATGCCTAGAGAAAGATCCATAGATGTCAATGGCGGTATGTAGCCACACTGAGGTAAACGCTGATGCCTTCATCTTATAATGTATGATGTGTTCACTGAACTCAGAAATTCTGGGTTCATGGGAATGCATCATACGCACATGCGTGTGTTTACACTAATGCAGTTGAAGGTTGGTGTTTACTTGAGTATGCCAGTGTACTACAGTCAGTTCACTTATGGGGCTGGTTGTACGTCCCACTTGTGTCTTCGCTGGCACAGAAAAATGCCAGAATTTTATGCTAGGCATATTGTTAAGCCTCCAAACAACCATGTGCATGTAGCCTTATCAGTACACAATTTCTTGCATTTATATAATATAGTACCGGAAAGCAATGATGTAGCAGAAGTTAGACCCGTAGCTGTGAAAAAACACTTATTGGCAACAAATTGGTAGTGACTATAGTGATTAAGCGCTGCTACAAAAGCACCTCCACTCACATATTTACATTTTGTCCAGTTGTAAGTTACCACAAGACGCTAACTTCATGTTTGCAGTGACAAAAAAAGTGATGCTACCTTCCCGATGTAAGGGAAACTAGAACACCAGTGCTTGCAGTTCCAGTGCGTTCCAGTTCCAGAAAAAAAGTAGAACACGCTGCACTGGACTGTACTGGAAAGCTCTAAAACGCATCAAAAACACACTGGAATGCACCAGAATGCATGTAAACGCACAAAAATGTAATGGAAAACATGTCCTTATTTGAGGTTAAGAAAAAAGAGGGGAAAAAATTCACTGGACTGCATCAAAAATACACTGGAGCGCATCAAAAATACGTAAAAAATGCGCATGCAGAAAAGCATCTGGAAGGCGTCCAGACTACGTTTCTATGGTGTGAACTGGCTCAAAAGGTGTAACATAAATGATATAACAGGGGTAACGCACTCCCATTAGCTAGTTTTCTATGTCCTGCTCTGTAAAAGCAGTGGGTAAGGCACAGTCAACAAAGGAATTTTCATGAACTTTGCATTACAAAATACATTCTACTGACTCTGATGCAATTTATTTCCATCATCTTATCCCCAGGTGTGTAGCTAAGAAATGTTTTCAAAGTCTTCACTGATTCAGTAAATCTCAGCTTTTCTTTTTAATTTATTTGCCTCTTTTTAAGGATGTTTTTCAACCATCTACTATAAATACATTGTTAAAAGGCACCTGTGACAAGATAAATGAAAGATTGGAACTACTGATATGCATAATGAAGTGCATAGTAGAAACTGCATACTTTGATTACACTAAGGCTGGCCATACATGATACAATTTTCTTGCACAATTTTCCTTTAGATTTACCAAAACCATATAAAATGAGGTCAAACCGTAACACTTTCAATTTGTATGCAATCAGGCAGGCTCTTGCACTACATAGTTAATGGTAAATCTAACGGAAATTGAATAAGTAAATTGAATAATGTATGGCCAGCATAAGGATGCAATGGAACACCAAGAAAACACTCACAGCCAAAAGGGAAAAGACGTGAGTGTTTTCTTGGTGTTCCATTGCATCCTTATGAGTTTAAGTATAAGTCGCATGCCAAAGTCAGTTCAGTGAAGACACTGATCGACTTTCATCCGACTTCAATGCCTTTCAGTGGTCTAAAGTAAGATCAAAGTCGGACAAAAGTAGTACAGGAACCTTTTTCAAAGTCGGTCCAACTTTGAAAAACATGACACAAAAAAACCACATTAGGATCACAAGTCACATTACGTCACCAAACCAATGTTTCCCTATGAGAGCCGTCTTAACTGGTCCGACACAAGTCGGTCCGACTTTGAAAAAGGTTCCTGTACTACTTTGGTCCTACTCCAGCCCATTGAATATCATTGAAGTAGGATCAAAGTCGGATCCTTGTTCTAACCATCAGACTTGTGACATCCGACTTGGTGATTACAGGAGCAGTAAAAGGAATTTATCTCACACTGGGATTGTTTTGATTGGTCAAAGGACAAGTCACTATCTCAAACTCGGAGCAAAATCTTTTCTTGTTCATTCAAGTCAGATGCATGTAGGACCAAAGTAGGACAGAAGTAGGACCGATGTTGCAGGGCAAAGTAGGATCAAAAGTCTGACCGTTTTTGTGTCGGATAGTGTGAACCCAGCCTCAAAGTGATTGTAAACGATCACCTTGTAAAAGAAATCATTCAGTTTGAAATAGAAATGAAAGGCAAAACATTTGTGTATAGATTAAAAAAAAAACATTATAAATACCTTTTTTTCCCCTTTTTTATAAATGATCTCATTTCCCCTGTTCTCAGCTGCATAAGAGCTGGGGGAAGAGAAGCAGCAACACTCTAATCTTCCCAGTGAATGGCTGTGCAGGGGGCCATGTCAGGACATGTCTGATCATTGGAGGAGAGTACATAGCTAGAGAACTGACCACAGTGTGTCCTCTTACTTAGTGTGGTCAGTTTTAACAAGAAAGCAGAGGGGCTGGCAAGAACATCAAGGGTTTCACATAAAGGAAGCAGTACAAAGAGAACAGGATAATTTCTCATATAAGTACATGGTACAGCAGGCACAGATCAGGAATATGAAGTGTTGATGTAACAAACGCTTTAAGTAGAAAGGACTGTGTATCAAGTATACGGTGTATTTATGGTTTCTGACATTTAGAACAAATCTCTCCTTGGTAAAACAAAGTCATGGTGCTGCAGAACAGACTAAAACAATGCATAAATCACTTTTACTTTTTAACCACTTCAGCCCCGGAAGGTTTTGCAGCTTTAGGACCAGAGCACTTTTTGCGATTCGGCGCTGCGTCGCTTTAACTGACAATTGCACGGTCGTGCGACGTTGTACCCAAACGAAATTTGCGTCCTTTTTTTCCCACAAATAGAGCTTTCTTTTGGTGGTATTTGATCGCCTCTGCGTCATTTCTGATTGCCGCTATAAACAAAAGAAGAGCGACCATTTTGCAAAAAAACCCAAATTTCTTACTTTTTGCTAAAATTCAAATCCAAAAAAAAAATATAAAAAAACATTTTTTTCACCGTTTTTGGCCGATTTATATAATTCCTCATATTTGCGATAAAAAAAATTGCAATCAGCGTTTATTGATTGGTTTGCGCAAAAGTGGCCGCGTTTACGGATGGTGAGAATTCATTTCTGGGGTTTTTTTTATTTTTTTTATTTTTTACTAGTAATGGCGGCGATCTGCGATTTTTAGCGGTAATGCGAT
>BLSH010396517.1:511798-526605 GCA_018402905.1 Glandirana rugosa
CGAGTCGTAGTGTCCTGTGTCATATGTCGAGTCATAGTGTCCTGAGCTGTATACTGTGTCCTGTGATGCTGAGCTGTATACTGTGTCCTGCGATGCTGAGCTGTATACTGTGTCCTGTGATGCTGAGCTGTATACTGTATCCTGTGATGCTGAGCTGTATTCTGTGTCCTGTGATGCTGAGCTGTATACTGTGCCCTGTGATGCTGAGCTGTATACTGTGCCCTGTGATGCCGAGCTGTGTACTCCTGACACAATATGTGGAATACAGGGGACGGAGTGGGTGGATTAAATAAGGGGTGTGGTTTATTAGAAGTAGGAGGGGTCAAAAAGGAAGGGCGGGGCCTGGCGCCCCCCCATCCAAAAACTTCACCAGCCGCACCTGCTGACTGCTACCCTGAATAACAAGGAGGAGATCTTCCGGGAGACCTGGCGACCCTGGCAACATTTTGTCTTTACAGAAACCTACTTGGCGGAACTTCCGCACTAATATATTGGTTGGGCTTGGGGCTGGGGGATCCTGGACATGCGGCGCGCAGCCCTCCCTGTCTTCTCTCTGTTTTCCGCTCCTATGTCTGTTTCATTGGGCCTCCTCTCTGTTCTTTAGGTGCCAGTTCCGAATGTCTCACTTCCACTTTAGAATCTGGCCTCAATCTCCCCTCGTACTCTGTGATCCACGGTTCTGGTGGGTGGGCGATATTTTGCTATGGTTCCGGGGGACAGCTGGTGGGGTTCTCTCCCAAATCCCTGGGTTTCTGGGGATCCGGCGTCTCCATTTCTATTTAGATACTAGCCAATCCATTGACCACTTCGCCCAACTTTTGACAGAAAGGAGTAGTCCCCTGGGGGGGCCAGCCAGGCATGCAACTCTCGGTTAGGTACTAAAGTGTGCTATGCAACCCAACGCCGTGGGTGGGCCGATGTTCCAGAATATGGAGTTCTCTGATTGGTCGTTACTGTTTTTGGTTTCTTTTCTCTTTATTTTCCCTTATATTATGTAGATGAAAAATTACACAGCATACCTTTAATTCGACATCTGTTCTCTAAGGTAAAAGTAGACTGAATCTTTTAAATTTGTTCAATGCTGTAATATCCCAATATATGTCTTGTTTTCTGAATATAATACTGATACTGGCAATCCAGTTGTATGTACCATATTACCTTTCTGATAAGTAAAGGAATTAAAAAAAAAAAGAAAAAAGAAGCCCTTCATCTGGGATATACAACGGGCAATAACATAATGGCATTTTTTTTTAATCCAGTGCACAAAAAGACATAAGCCAATTAGTTGTATACGCAGATCAATCAAACATATGCATCACTGTCAGAGATGGTGTGATGGAAAAGGCCACAGAGGAGGTTGACGCAGCGCAGCCCTGGGTCCAAGGGGAAATATTCCCAAAATTGTGTGTCTGTACAGTTGTATGCAAAAGTTTAGGAAACCCTGACAATTTCCATGATAGTCATTTATAACTATTTGGGTGTTTGGATCAGCAATTTCATTTTGATCTATCAAATAACTGAAGGACACAGTAATATTTCAGTAGTGAAATGAGGTTTATTGGATTAACAGAAAATGTGCAATATGCATCAAAACGAAATTAGACAGGTGCATAAATGTGGGCACCCTTGTCATTTTGTTGATTTGAAAACATTTAACAACTTAGCACTGATTAATTGAAACACACAATTGGTTTGATGAGCTCATTAAGCCTTGAAATTCATAGACAGGTTTATCCAATCGTGAGAAAAGGCATTTAAGGTGGCAAATTGCAAGTTGTTGTTCTCTTTGACTCTCCTCTGAAGAGTGGCAACATGGGGGCCTCAAAACAACTCTCAAATGACCTGAAAACAAAGATTGTTCTACATTATGGTTTAGGGGAAGGCTACAAAAAGTTATCGCAGAGATATAAGCTATCAGTGTCCACTGTGAGGAACATAGTGAGGAAATAGAAGACCACGGGCACAGTTCTTGTTAAGGCCAGAAGTGGCATGCTACATAAAATATTGGAGAGGCAAAGGCGAAGGATGGTGAAAATGGTCAAAAACAGCCCACAGACCACCTCCAAAGACCTACAACATCAACTTGCTGCATATGGTGTCACTGTACATCGTTCAACAATTCAGCGCACTTTGCACAGGGAGAAGCTGTATGGGAGAGTGATGTGAAAGAAGCCTTTTCTGCACACACGCCACAAACGGTTGAGGTATGCAAACGCACATTTGGACAAGCCAGCTTCATTTTGGTCTTAACAAGGGGCGTTATGCATGGCAGAAAAAGAACACAGCGTTCCGAGAAAACACTTGCTACCCACAGTAAAGTTTGGTGGAGGTTCCATCATGCTGTGGGGCTGTGTGGCCAGTGCCAGTACTGGGAATCGGGTTAAAGTTGAGGGCTGCATGGATTCCACTCAATATCAGCAGATTCTTGAGAATAATGTTGAGGAATCAGTCACAAAGTTGAAGTTACGTCGGGGCTGGATATTTCAACAAGACAACGACCCAAAACACTGCTCAAAATCTACTCAGGCATTTATGCAGAGGAAAAAGTACAATGTTCTGGAATGGCCATCCCAGTCCCCAGACCTGGATATCATTGAACATCTGTGGGGTGATTTGAAGCGGGATATCCATGCTCGGCAACCATCAAACTTAACTGAACTGGAGATGTTTTGTAAGGAGGAATGGTCCAAAATACATTCATCCATCCTGGATTGCCAGCTGTTCTTTCTGCTAAAGGAGGCTCTACTAAATATCAATGTCATTTTTCTGTTGGGGTGCCCAAATTTATGCACCTGTCCAATTTCGTTTTGATGCATATTGCGCATTTTCTGTTAATTCAATAAACCTCATTTCACTACTGAAATATTGCTGTGTCCTTCAGTTATTTGATAGATCAAAATGAAATTGCTGATCCAAACACCCAAATATTTATAAATGACAATCATGGAAATTGTCAGGGGTTCCTAAACTTTTGCATACAACTGTATGTCGGTGTGCATAGTATCCTAGTGGGTCAGGAGCACCATAAAGGAAAACCTCATGGAATAGGTGAAGGGTTGGGAGGACGGCGTTTCAGACATGGTGGACCACGGCCCAGGACAATCCCCCTTCCCAACAGGGAGACGACAGGTGGCAGATCCCCCCCCCCCCATTTTTATGCCTGTGTCTACTTCCGCCGGTGCTTAAAACCCTTCACCGATTCCATGAGGTTTTCCTTTACGGTGCTCCTGACCCACTAGGATACTACACACACCGACATACAGACACACAATTTTGGGAATATTTCCCCTAGGACCCAGGGCTGAGCCGCGTCAACCTTCTCCGTGGCCTTTTCCAGCACACCATCTTTGGCAGTGACGCATATGTTTGATTGATATTTATTATTATTATTATTATACAAGATTTATATAGCGCCGACAGTTTGCGCAGCGCTTTACAATATTAGGGCAGACAGTACAAATTACAATACAATTCAAAACAGGAGGAATCAGAGGACCCTGCTCGTTAGAGCTTACAATCTAGGAGGGAGGGTTAAATGATACAAAAGGGCAGTAAACTGCGGGGGGATGAGCTGATTGAGAAAAAAGGAGTGTAGTTATTAGGTGGTGGAAGGATAGGCTTCCCTGAAGAGAAAAGTTTTCAGGGATCGCTTGAAGGTGGATAGATTTGGGGCCAGTCTGACCGATTGGGGTAGGGAGTTCCAGAGGATGGGAGAGGCTCGGGAGAAGTCTTGGAGGCGAGTATGAGAGGAGGTGATGAGGGAGCTGGAGAGCAGGAGGTCTTGGGAGGAGCGAAGAGGACGGTTAGGTTGGTATTTTGAGACAAGGTTGGTGATGTAGCTGGGAGCAGAGTTGTGGATGGCTTTGTAGCTGATTGATAGCATTTTAAATTTAATTAGTTGGGCGAGTGGCAGCCAATGGAGGGATTGGCAGAGGGGGGTGGCAGACACTGAGCGGTTTGTAAGGTGGATGAGTCTGGCAGCGGCATTCATGATGGACTGGAGAGGGGCTAGTCTATTTAAAGGTAGACCAGTGAGGAGGGAGTTGCAGTAGTCGAGACGAGAGATGACCAGGGAGTGAATCAGGAGCTTTGTCGTTTCATTGGTTAGGAAGGGACGTATTTTAGAGATGTTGCGGAGATTGAGACGGCAAGCCTTAGAAAGTGATTGGATGTGGGGCCAAAAGGAGAGTTCAGAGTCCAGGATAACACCAAGCACCCTGACATGTGGGGATGGGTGGATGGTTGTGCCATTGCTCTTGACAGAGAAGTTGGGGGAACTGGAACGTGGGGGAGGAAATATTATGAGTTCAGTTTTGGACAAGTTGAGTTTAAGAAAGTGGTGGGACATCCAGGCAGATATGTCTGTTAATAAGCTAGTGATACGTGATATGCATATACAACTAGTTGGCTTACATCTTTTTGTGCACTGGATTAAAAAATTACCATTATGTTATTTCCCTCTGTATACCCCAGATGAATGGCTTCCTGGACCCGAAATATTGGGCACCGAATTCCATCTTTCACCACGGAATGTAAAATTTTGCACAAATAGCACATTTGAATGTATAATTTATGTACTGTATGGTTGTACAGTGATCCAGAATGATCGATCTCTTTGATATATGCATATATTAACTTTTATACAAGTCCCTCTTTTGAGTGACAAATTTTTAAATATCAAATAAAAACTTTTGCATTTTATCTACATTGGTGGTTTTGTTACCTGTCAAAATCCCACTTAGGGGGTAGTTGCCTTTTTTTCTCTACTTTCAAAAATGGGGTCATCTTGACATTTCAGGGCCTCCAAAAGTGTGACACCCTTGGAACGCCCTTAGAAAGCCTGGCGGTGATTGGTTTTCGGGGTCCTGTATGCAGCTAGGCTCCCAAAAAGTTCCACACATGTGGTATCCCCGTTCTCAGGAGAAGCAGCAGAATGTATTTTGTGTAATTTCACATATATCCATGACATGTTAAAGCAATATATTGTTTAGTGATAACTTTGTAAAAAAAAAAACTTGTGGCAAATATAAAATATTTCATGGACTTAACATGCATCTCAGCTTGGGGTGTCTACTTTGCAAAAAGGTGCCATTTGGGAGGGTTTTGAACTGCCCTGGCATTTTATGCCCAACATTAGAAGCTTATGCCACACATCACCCACTCTTCTAACCACCAAGTCCTTACTGACACTTTTGGTTTACATGAAAAAATATATTTTTTTGCTAGAAAATTACTTTGAACCCCCAAACATTATATATTTTTTAAAGCAGAGGCCCTACAGATTAAAATTGTGGGTGTTGCAATTTGTTTTCTTCATAAAGTATTTGTGCAGCGATTTTTCAAATGCAACTTTTGGTGAAAAAAAAAAAAATTTTTGAATTTTAATACACAAAAATGCCCAAATGTTTGGTAAAATATAAAATATGATCTCATGCTGAGTACATTGATACCAAACACAATATGCTTTAAAATTGCGTACGCCCATGCAGCAGTGACAAACTATGTACATTTTTAAAAAGCCTTTACAGGTTACCACTTTAGATTTACAGAAGAGGTCTACTGCTAGAATTATTGCCCTCGATCTGACATTCGTGGTGATACCTTACATGCATGGTGCAATTGCTGTTTATATACAACACGAGACCGCTGCTTGCGGTCGCCTTTGTGCGTGAGCACAGGGGGGCTTTAATTTTTTTTTTTATTATTTATTTTGATTTTTGATTTTATTTTTAAACTGTCCCTTTCATTTTTTTTTTTTATATAATTTTTATTGCTATCACAGAGAATGTAAATATCTCCTATGATAGCAATAGCTAGTGACAGGTACTCTTTTTTGAAAAATTTGGGGTCTATTAAACTCTAGATCTCTCCTCAACCCTTAAAGCATCTGACAGATGGGTGTGATAAGATGCTTTCCCAATGGCACTGTTTACATCCAGCAAAACCAAAGTCACAAAATGCTTGTAGCTTCTGGCTTCTTAGGCCATAGAGATGATTAGAGCCATTCTGGTCTCCAATCAGCTCTATGGTCAGCTGGCGGAAAAACCGGCTGCATTCTCAAGTTCCCCAGTGGGACAGGAGAGCCCAAGAAAATCATGGAAGACGGCGGGAGGGGGCATTCCCTCCCACTGCTTGTAAAAGCAGTCTAGCAGCTAATTAGCCACCAGGATTGCTTTTACATGAAAGCCGGCTAAAATGATACCAAGATGATACCTAAACCTGCAGGCATCATTCTGGTATAACCACTCAAATTCCAGCAACATACCAATATATCGCTGGTCCTTGTTGGGCATATATTGTAATGTTCTTTTTTTCATGCAGCCTGTGGGCTAAATGAAAAAAAGAGAACCCAACAGATTCCTCCTCAAATTGATCAATCGGTGGTATGCCCACGATTAGAATACCGCCCTGCATCCACCCACTTCTAATGATGGGCATACAACCTAACAGATTCCTCCATTCTCATCGATCAATGTGGATGAAGAAATCTCTGCCAAGAAAAGTAAATAAAAATATACACAGAAGTATAGAGGCGATCCGCCCCTATGTCCACCCCCGCCTCTTTTTTTCAGCATATATGCTCTTTTTCTAACTGTGGATTTACATATCGTGGGAGCAAACCCTGTGTTGCTGTAAAAAAATTAAATCCACGCTGCAGCTGAATGGCGTACCTGCAAAACAAACAAAGGTTAACAGTAAATCACAGTAACAGTACAGTAAAACAGGACATACCTGCAAAGCAAACACAATAAAACACAGTAACAATAAAACATTACAGTATAGCATAAAATACAGTAAAACAGAGCAGAATAATAGGGAGAAAAGAACCATAAAACAACATATCCTTTTATATCCTTTTTTTTTACACTTTTATTATAACTTTGAACATTCCAGTTTAGGGTCTCTCAAAATGTGATGGCCATCTAACATCTTTCGAGACCCTGTGTGAAAGTGTGCCCTAGGACTGTGCCATGCTATACCCTATATTAATACTCCATTAGTGTGTGGTAGCGACGGAAACAGTCCCCAATGAAGAGACCAGATTTGCCAGGACAGGAGGGACAAAAATAGCACATGTCACACCTGTATCCGCACTTGCTACAGACACAGCATCTTTTTGGGGTGATCTTTGGGTAGGGGTACCAGGGAGGACATCCGGAAAATGCCTCTCATGCAGCCGGCTCACTGAATTTGGGTTGTGAATTTGGGTCAAAGCACCTGCTGGATACAGAAGGGCTGTAATGACCTCTTCCTGGAATTTTAGCAAGTATCCAGTTTGTCCAGATGCTTTGTATAGCACATAAGCGTTGAAAAGAGCCAATTGAAATAAGTATACAGACACTGTTTTATACCAACGTCTGGCCTTACGGGCAACTAAGTACGGCACCATCATCTGGTCGTTGAAGTCCACCAATCCATTTTATGGTTGTAGTCGTGGAAACAGAGGGTCCTCTCAACAACACCAATCGCCGTAGTAATTTCGACTGCCGTATCTGGGTGAATTGAAGACAGAACAAAAATATTCCATATGTCCTTTCATCTCACTGCAAGTAATTAATTGGACCTCAAGCAGGCTCTCTCCCCCTGACTAATTTGGGCATTTACAAGCCGTTGGGGGAAACCCCAACAATTTGATCGCATGGTGCCACATGCGCCAATTCCTGATTGATAGAGGTGTCTAAAAAGTGGCACGCTTGAATAAAATTTGTCCACATATAAATGTTACCCCTTTCCGAATAAGGGTGACATGAAGTCCCAAACAATCTTGCCGCTGCTCCTTATGTAGTCTAGGCAGTTGGGGCGCTCCAAGCTACTATCTTTTCCATCATAAACCAGGAAACTATATGTATAGCCTATGGCCCTGTTACAGAGCTTATACATCTTGACCCCATATCTGGCACGCTTGCTGGGGAGATACTGCTTGAAAACAAGATGGCCAGAAAATGTAATCAAGGACTCATCAATGCAGACACCTTGATCGGGGATAAACAAGGCTGCAAATTTTTCATTAAAGCAGTTTACGAGGGGCCGAATTTTATGGAGTTGATCGTGTTATGGGTCACCTTGAGGACGAAAGAGTTCATTGTTATTGAAATGGATGAGCCGCAATATCTGCACGTATCTAGCCCTGGCCATGGCAGCAGAGAACACAGACATATGGTGAATTGGGTCAGTGGACCAATATGACCGCAGCTCACTATTTTTAGTAATGCCCATGTTGAGGGATAGTCCCAGAAAGGTTCTAAATTCAGGAAACCGATATAGGTTTCCAGCCAAATCGTCTGGCAAGGGAAAATTTGGGTTTTGGGCGATAAATTGACCAGCATATAAATGACTTTGGTCCACAATAGATCCGTACAGATCTTCCGTGAAATACAGCTCAAAAATTCAAGGGGGGGTTAAATCAGCTGCTTCCACCTGAATTCTGGGTTGGCAAGTGAATGGGAGAAGTGCAGGATCTGTGAGCTGTCAATCAGGACTTGCACTTATGGGACTCGCCATGTCACCAAGTGATACAGCAGTGCTGGTTTGTCTACGACCAGGATGTATTAGGCCGCTGGTGCATGCCAGTTTACCAGAAGGTTGAGCGGCACTAGTACTGACACTCTGCTGCATACAAGTATCATGCGGTTGTTGCACCTCAGCAACAGAAAAACAGGGTCGGATATGCCTGACCTTAGCAGGGACCACTACTCCATCATCAGACCTATCTGTCGGGGTGCTGCTCTCTACAGGTTCAAATACTGAGCCTCAATCAAACAGTGAGGACTCCCTGCTCTCATCTGTCATGCTCAGCATCTTGTAGGCATCTTCACCAATGTACCTTTGGTTTGACATTTTGGCCAATAAATTTATAGGTAACTAGTACGAATGACAGAGGACTGTTTGATCCACTACAAAAAAATTAACTGCAAGCCTTAGCAGGGATCAGGCCTGACTCTGATAAGCACTGCAGTTTTGTGTGATGTGTTTTGGAAGTGACAGTGATCTTCTGATCTACTACACTTGGGTGGGCTGGGCAGAGAGGCTAAATGCAGGTGCTTGCAGGTGTCTGGGCTGATCCTGCTAACGCCGCGTTTTTGGGAACACTATACTACTGGGGATGCTAGTATAGATCTGATTCGTTCAAAGATATTGATCAGTTCAGACACTATTCGAATAATTGAGGTGTGTGCGTGTGTGTGACGCTGACTAACTAACACTAACTAGCTAACTAGCGCCACCCGTGACACTAATACAGTGATCAGAAAAAGAAATCTGTACACTATACTAGTGACACTGTGAAAGGGAGTGAAAGGATTAACTGATGGGTGATCAAGGGGTTAAATCCTTTATTAGGGAATATATGGGTGAACCCTACACCTACCTGGGCCTACCACTAACTGCCCTAACGCTGTTTAGCATCACAAGGGATCAGTGAAAAATCTGAACACTGCATTTGCTGACACTGTGACAGGGAGTGAAAGGGTTAACTGGGGGGTGATCAGGGGATGAAAATATGTACCTACATGTACTGATGTTAGTGTAATGTTGGTGTACTCACAGTGAGATGCTTCTCTGCCACACGCTGGAACCAAAAGGGCTCCAGGAGGGGAGATTGCATCACTTCCTGTGCCTGTGTTTACATTAAACAGGCATAGGAAGTTTGTCCATTGGTCAGAACTGATCAGCAGGTCCAGGCCATAAATCATTGGCTTACTACCTTACTACCTTACTACCTGCCCAGGCTCCAGAGGAGAAAGGCAGGGCCGGATAACATAGGGGCTATTGGAGCTGCAGCTCCAGGCCCCTTCCTTAAGATAGACCCAGCCCAATGGTGTGAGTGAGTCGCTAATACTGCCCAGCCCTGCTCTCTATACAGTGTACACTTGGTTGATATGTAAATAGCAGCAGCATATTTAATTTGTTTTAACAAAAAATAGTTTGCATTTTCATAAAATGGCCCACCAAAATTCTTAGCACCAGGCCCATTATGCTCTTAATCCGGCCTTGGAGAAAGGCATCTGGCTGATTTGTCATGGCTTATCTTTCCTTTTTGCCTGAGTGTAAATAAGGCAGCCTGAATATCAGTCTCAACTCTTGGCAGGAGCCAGGATGGGACCATGGGAATCAGAGTCCTGGTTCATCGTGATATTAAACATTGTGCTGGAGAAGGCATGCCATCCCTAGGTGTGTTGCAAAGGTTGATTAGGGCTGCATAAACGTAACAATCATGTGCACATTTCTCTAGGAGATGCTTGGCCGACCGTACACTACACTCTGCAAGACCATTGGATCTAGGGTAATTGTGACTGCTAGTAACGTAAAAATCCCATTGGTGAGCAAAGTTCTTGAATTCTCTATCGGAAAATGATGTGGCATTTTCAGTCATCAATTGATAGGGAATTCCAAGTGTAGAGAATATCCGTTTTGATGTCCTGATCACTGTGTTACTGGAAGTGTTTGGGAGGACATCAAATTCCCACCAACCAGATTACGAATCTACTAAGACCAGGTAATCCTTGTTGGACCTCTCAAATATGGTCATGTAAAGGTCCCCGAAGAAGCAATGCTATCTACGTGTACTACCAATCCCGAATTCCGAATCCCGAATTCAGTACCTCAAAGTCCCACAACCAGGGGTTTTTCTTTAAGTGATAGACCATGGTCTGTCAGTTATTTGGTGAAGAGTTAAAGATTCTCTCATCTGGTGCTGTCATAGATCATTGCATGGGCCACATATGGGAACTTCTCTTTCAATGTCAGTGTATATAGTGGGCCAAAACATGTTTTCAGGTGCCTTTTGCTTAGTGGAATAAATGCCAGATGACCTTGATGCAGCTGTGCCAAGTAGTATTTCTGGAGAAAGTGAGGGATTACATATCTCTTACCATGCAGGAATAATCCATCACCCTCTGTCAGTTCATCCCTCATAGATTAGAAAGGTCGGCTGTCATGTGGGATTGCCTTAAAGGAGCAAGACCACCCACTGAGAATGATGTTGATGAGGCGCTGATAGGTGACATCTGCCTGTGTCTCTTGCTTAAGTTCTTGAATCCTTCTAGATGACAACACCCCATCCAGAGCCAACACATCATAATCCTCAATAGCTCCAGAATAATCAGAAGTTGGAGGTGTGCATGGGAAAGAGCATCTGCAACAAATTTGTTTATAGATTACATTCAGGTAATAGCGTTGAAGCTTTAGCATAATTTGCTGGATGCACACAGATGCTGTGTGCAGGGGTTTTCTCAGTATGGCTATGAATGGCTGATAATCCATCTCCACAGTCACAGGGTGGCTGTCAGGTCACCTGACTGCAGGTGACAGGTACGCACCGCTAAGGTTAGGGTCGCCCCACTAAGGTTGTGAACCCTTAGCTGACTGCTGCAAATAGAGCTCAGGGTGCTGCAGGAAAGCAGGTCCACTGGAGCACTGACACAGATTATACAGGGAGCTAGAGCATAGGTTTCCACAGGGCACGGAATCTTAGAGCCAGCAGGTTTTCACCAGAGCCTCTGATGGTGAGGATGGACTTGGCTGCAACTGACTCTAGGTCACAGCCCCCAGGGTCTCCTAGCTCATGCTCACGGCTGGCTACTGGTGGATAGAGAGGAAGCAGCAGTGCAGGACAACAAGGGATAGTCAGTAGGATAGCCAAGGGTCAGGGCAATGAGCAGACAGGAACAGACAGGAGAGCATGCAAGGCCAAGGTCACAAGCAGACAGGAATGGTCACAAACAAGCCAAGGTTGGGGTATCAGCAGACAGGAATAGTCAAGAACAAGCCAAGGTCGGTAAACGGAATCAGACAAAGAGCACACGGCAGAAACCACACACACAGGAATCCTAACACACAATATTGATCGGCAGCGCTGGCTTGCACTGCAAGGTGTTATATGATGTTCCTAATTAGGGGCTAATTAATTCCTTCTCAATTTGTGCATATCGTGTTTCAGTCTCAGTGAGCCACAGACCTCACATCTTGAAGACAGACTGCACCAAACCCATGCTGGGAAGCATCAGCAGACAATACCACCGGCTTATGCACATCAAACTACTGTATGACAGGTGGACTAGTTAAATATGCTTTCAATGTATCCACAGCAACAACATGCTGTTCAGTCCAATACCAGTCGGCATCTTGGCGCTAAAGCTGACGAAGTGGAGAAGTTGCCAAGAAACCTTTGCAATCCATGTTTGTTCTCTGGAGCAGGCATTTAATGGATGGCTTTGTTTTTTTCTGGGTCAGGCTTGACACCTTTATCCTTGAGAAGGTGCCCAACATATGGCACCTCTGAAAACCTAAAGCGACATTTGGTAGGGTTGAGCTGCATATTGATGGCTCTGACGCGGTCTAGTATGCATTTGTCGTGTTCCTCAATGGAGGATCCCCAAATCAAGATATCATCCACTACTTTTTCACATGGCTGACCAGCAAAGAGCTGTTCCATACATCTCTGAAATACTTTGCTTCCAGTTTAAATTCCATATGGCATCTGTAGGCTTTTGTATCTCCCAAATGGGGTTATAAATGTTGTGAATAATGATGATTCCTCATCCAGAGAGATTTTCCAGAATCCCCATTTTGCATCTAGAATGCTGAAGACCCTTGTCTGTGGCATATCAGCGATCACATGCTCTATAGCCTTTAATGGGTGAAGGCCTCAGGAAAGCCTTATTAAGGTGCACGCAATCAATGCATATGCGGACAGGGCCATCTTTCTCGTCTACTGCCACCATGGCAGACACCCAAGGGGTAGCCTCCTGCACTAGTCATCCTTTCCAACCTCTTCCTTTGTCTTTTATAGCCAGTGGGATCCTTTGAGGGGCACACACAGTAGGTTGTACCGATTCATCTAGGTGCATGTGATACGTGACTGGAAGCTTACCAACCGTGTCAGTACGAAATAGGTCCTCATAATCGGTCATCTCAGGAGCCTGTTGTTGGATTAGATTTAAGCGCATGCTGTCTGGTAAGCCTAGCAGGCTTTTAACATTTCTAATAGCAGCTTGTCCCCCGATAGATCCAAGGTAAAAGTGCTCAGTGTCTGAATTGTTTGACTGCCATAAGCTATCAGGTTTGCTTCATTTGACTGATCAATTTCAGCTTTGGGATCAATGCTGTGCAATGTGGATAAGCACATGACATTTAATTTGGCACCAGTGTCATTTTTCAACTTGACATTTTTGTTGCATGCTGTTGAAATTGCAGTTAGGTACACACTTTCACAACAATGAAAACAAGTTTGGTGATCATCACGTTCCACTTCATTAATCCTGTGCACATTTTGTTGTTTAGTGTCACTATATTGTGTCATCCATGCACCTCTATTTTGAGGCTTGGACCTACAACATTTTGCAAAATGATTCCATTTGTTGCATGAGTTACACCTTTTGTTAAAAGCCGGACACTTGTTGCGCTCAGTAGCGTGTTCGATACCACAGTTGCTGCATTGCCTTTTGTTCTGTTACACCACAAACACTGCTGCCTCTTTTTTTTAAGTTCCTTAGTGGCCCTTTCAGAATGTTCAAACAACATACATATTCTGATGGCTGATTCCAGTGTCAAATCTTTCTCCCTTAACAACTGAGCACGAACTGCACCATTGTAGATACCACATACAATCCTGTCACGTATCAGTTCATCTGTTAGCACTCTCAGTGTGGCTACATAGGATTGCATTCCTTCATCAGGTTTCTCAGCCATCATGTTAAATGCATGTCTGTCTATTATCATATTACATTGTGGTAAGCATATCTCGTCCAATTTCTTGATTAAGACATCAGGATGCTCTTTGTCCTCATTGTCTTGAAAATGAAATGACTCATATTTATCTAGTGCATCTGAAACAGCAAAACTGAGTAAAGTGTAAGCTTGTATTTTTTTTTTACTTGTCTGAGAGCCCTGCTTTGCTGTACACTTCCCATTCTCTTTTGAATTTCAGCCAGTTGTTAGCAATGCCACTATCAAAGATTAGGGGTTGTATGCCGCGTAGATTCTGAGCCATGATGTTTCAGCGATCTCACTTCTGTCACCATGTAGATTTTGTAGAAGCAATGATGAATAGTCAGATGAACCTTGTAAAGAACTTGTTTTTATTGGAAAAAAAAAAGAAAGAACTTGTTTATTTCCGGCCAACAGTGAGCTGCCTGTGAGCCCTTTTTAGTTTCACTTCATAACTTCCTATTTCCTGTTCCCAGCCCCAGGTCCTCAGACCTTTATGTAAATCTGCAGCACATACATATTCTACATAAATAAATCACTGTTTTTGTAAAGTTTTTTTAAGCACTGACTACTTAGCTATAAAGTCACATTATGACTGATTTTTAAAAAAGGCCACACTCACTATGAATTAGAGTTGAGCGAACACCTGGAAGTTCGGGTTCTGCTGGTCCGTCCGAACTTCGGGACAAAGTCCGGGTCCGGGTCCGGACGGAACCCGAACGATCCCACGGACAACGAACCCCATTGAAATCAATGGGGACCCGAACTTTTAGGCACAAAAATGGCTGTAGGAAAGTCCTGGAAAGCCCCAGAGGGCTGCAAAAGGAAGTAAAATGGGGGTAAGGGTAGGGCAAGTGCCCTACAAAAAAATGGGGACAGGGAAATAACTTTAAATATTTTTAAAAAAATAAAAACTTAAAAAATGCAAAAATGGAGGTGAATGTGGATCATCTTCAAACTGTGTCTGAAAAGTATTAATTAACGGTAGAAGCCATATAACTGTTCTAAAACAGAGGAGTAGTAGGTAGCCAACATGGTCTTTTTTTTTTGTATTGAGGCCTATTCAAAAAAACATGGTAGTGTTTTATGTGGGTTTATTG
>BLSH010396517.1:551931-563394 GCA_018402905.1 Glandirana rugosa
CTCTCCGTGAAAGCTCGTCTTTTCTGCGGATTCACGGGTTTTTGTGTGTTTTTTTCTCGTATTTTTTCGAGTTTCTTCGAACTTTTGTGTGTTTTTTTTATCCTTTTTACTCGACCCCTCTCCCAAAAAAATTCTTGCGAATACGAGTTTCTTCGAGTTTCCTGGAGTTTACTCGAGGTATTTTTACACGTTTTCTCGGGTTCGGATCGACGTCATATGTACTCGAGATATTGTGTCGGACCGTCAGTCGCCGCCGACCACACCCTCCCCGCGACCCCGCGGCGGAGGGGCGGCCACCGGCGCCACCTGTAGGTGGGCGGGGTTGACTTTTTTTTTTTTTTTTCTCGTCTTTTGCCGGCGGGGAGGCGGCGCCCCAGCGCCCCTCCCACACCAGCCGCCGCTGACTGCCAGGCTGTGTTATAGAGCTCATGTATACTGCAGCTAGGCTTGGGCTCTTTTGCACATTTTTATGGAGCTCATTTGAGGTCCTTTGAGCTTCTTTGAGCATAAGCGTTCTTAAAAAAACCCTCTCCCCAGCTCATTTTTCCTATTTTTTTTGTGTGTTTTCAAGCTTCTTTGAGCTTTTTTATGCTCTTTTTTTGTGTGTTTTTGGGCACTTAGGCGTCTTTTCTGCTCGAAAGTGCCTCTCAAAAACACGAGTTTGGTGGGGTTTTTTTTTTCTACCTGTAAAACCATATGCCTGTAAACTCCTGAAAAAGCCATAGTGTTCATGGACACATTGGCTAACATGCAGGGGAGTTTCCAGGCAGAAAAAATGAGAGCTCAAAATAGCTCAAAAGCCTGTAGGAGCCGCTTCTTTGAGTTGCAGTGTGCAGAGCCCTATACACTGCATTGGTCCCGACATTGCTGAGCGTTCATTCACAAATGACAGTTCACACAGCGCTACAATACTATGTGGCCCATCGTATGAGCTGTGTATGTGTAAAAGCAGTTGCTGATAGACAAACAGAGCCACGGTTCTGAGTGATCTGTCACTACTATAAATGATCAATCAGCACTGCTTGTATAGTAAAAGGTCACTTAGAGCTGTGGCTCTACTATAGGTAATGTATTTGTGGCTGCTTTCCTTCATACAGGGCACCAGCAGATTTTACGGAGAGCCACAGCTCTCACAGATCTTTTACTATTATGTGTAGCTAGGAGTTGGGTATTCACATCCCCTGCAATCAGAAGATGTTTCATTCTATTAGCTATAATGTAGCTGCTTTCCACTAGTGCTTCATTTTGGCTGATTTGTGACTCTGATAATGATAAGAGAGCAATTCATCTTGGGACATGTAGTTTACTTGCAATGATTTGCCCCCTGGCTGCACTGGGGTGAAACTACAGCTGCCAACAGGCTGATGGAAAGAGGAGATTTCTGGGAGAAGACGAGCCTCCTGGGAGAGACAATAAGAATAGAGGCTTTGGGCCTGGCACGCTCTCTCTGGACCAGCGTGGATCTGTATGCAGGGAATCTATTGCTGGATGCGGTAGAGTCGCGGCCTGCTTCTACAGACTTACCAACCCAGATATCCTGAAGACATTAGTGTACAGCCTGATTATCCTGCCCTACAACAATTGGGGCCTATTCCTGTTGCATACACCCCGCGGGGTGACAGATCCAGCAGAGCCATAATGTGAGGCAGTGGAGACCAGAGACCAATCCAGGAGCCATAGACTGGAGGGATGATTATCATCATCATCATCCTCATCCTCATCACCCTTGTCTACAGCATCTACATCTTCTGTTCCTGTGTGGTGAGCAGGTGAAAACCCATCCTAACAGACACTGTGTATAGACAGCATTACTTCTTTACATCTGCTAACATCTTTGATACAAAAGAGGTCTATTCACATATATTGAGTTTGGGCACTATACACAGACATCCATACTTTGCATTAGTTTGCTGCTACTTGTAGTTCCACAAAGTTAACTTTACAAGTCAGTGATCACTGTGAAGCGTCTACTGTTCTCTACTGTTCTCTACTGAAAAGTGCGGTTTCTGACCATACGTCATTCCCTTAGATTAGCATTGTTCTAACAGCCAATATTTCTTGTATGCAACTGAAACTGCAGAGAGCTAGCTGAAGACCAATTGAATTGGCAAGTGACACTGAACTGCATCTACTTCTCTCTCCCCACTTAAGAAATATATATTGCTCTGCCAAAGTCTGCTCCGGTGTGGTTCCTGTCCCCTAGGCACACCAGCTAAAGCACTGCATGGCACATTTTTGCCTGACACATTGAATAGCCCTTTGAACGCTTAGGGGGTACTTGGGGTTCATAGGACAATTCAGCAGAGGAGGGCATGGAGGAGGAGGAGGGGGTAGAGCTGACAAATCTCACATCATTACCAGCTGTATGGAGACGTGGGGGCACAACAAGCTGCAGCACTGGGCCCTGTCCTGCATCCTTTTGAGTTGCAAGCAGAGTTACCCAGTGCTCTGCGAACAAAATATACCGTACCTGCCCATGCTTGCTGGACCACGTGTCAGCAGTAACGTAGGCTTTGCGGCTGACTGCCTTGCCCAACAATGCAGTAACGCACAGAACTATATGGCGTTAAACTTGCAGTAATGTACACAACTATATAGCGTTAAACTTGCAGTAACGCACAGAAATATTTGGCATTAAACTTGCAGTAACACACAGAACTATATAGCGTTAAATTTTCAGTAACACAAAGAAATATATGTCGTTAAACTTGCAGCAATGCAATGAATTACACAGTGTTAAACTGTCAATACACTGACACTATCTGTACTGTCCCTAGCTGCAAAGATAAATGGTGGTCAATACACTACAATCACACTATCTGAACTTGACTAAGGCACAACATATGTCATCAACCCAATGTGATAATGACCACTATGCTATACTTAACTATAATAAACACAGAACACCATTTTAGAGTAAAATTGGCCGTAGTGGCCATTTAATAACAAATAACCAAATAAAAGAAAACGGAAACAATATTAATAATACAGTAACCATGAACATAAGGTTGTCGATCTTTGGAGGCACACAGTCTGAAGCATCCACATAGTATCGGTGTAACTACTTACATGGCCCCCAGCTGCACCACACTGGCTCGGAGACAACCTCAAATCTCTGCAGATACCTTGTCCCCAGCCGCACCACACCGGCTCGGAGACAACTCCAACTCTCTGCAGATACCTCACAGTTTAACCTACCAGTTAAACCACCGTTAACTGGTATTCCACATGGGACTCCATACCTTAGATGGGTCCCCAATCTGATAATCACAGCAGATTTTACAAAGACCCCAACCGCCATGGCACTATAACCATCAAAAGAGAATTTATCCAGTGCAGGGGTGGGAGGGCAGGAGCTTTCTTCTTCAACGTTCTTCCTCCAATGCCTGGAACTTTGCATTCCTGCCTTAAAGACCCTTTGGGGCCCCTCCTTCCATTGTGTACCCGCCAATCATTGTACATGCACCTTCCTGTCTTCACCATGAAATTAACCCTCTCTATCCCTGAGTCCCCTGTTTGCCCAGTCATGTTAGCCCTTCGCTTATTTTTTATTTATTTTTTTGCTTCGGGCTTCTCTGTCCCTACTCTAGATACACACTAATGTAAAGATGAATGACTCGTCACTACTCCACACTGACACTATCTGAACTGTCCCTAGCTGCACACTAATGCAAAGAGGAATGGTGGTCAATACACTACATTCACACTATCTGAACTCTCCCTACTCTAGATACACACTAATGTAAAGATGGATGACTCGTCACTACACTACACTAACACGATCTGAACTCTCCCTAGCTGCACACTAATGTAAAGATGAATGGTCGTCACTACACTCACACTGACTATCCCGATATCACGCTGAAAATGGCCGCAATTGAAAGAATACTTTTATAGTGTGGGGCGGGACTAAGAGCAATGAGCCATGATTGGATACAGTCATCATGACAGTGTCCAATCATGGCTCTGACAGTGCTCTGTGCCCTGATTGGTTGAAGCGTTCACTGCTTCAGCCAATCAGGGCTTTCAACGCACTGTGCAGCAGCACAGTGCCTTGTTGTCGTTCGGTGGGCCAAACAAACGGTCGAACGCCCTAACAATTCGGTTGTTCGGCGAACAGCCAGTGTTCACCCCAAACTCATGCTCGGGCCGAAAGGTTCGCCCATCCCTAATCATGAGTTGTAGGTATAGTCATTTGTGGCAAGGGTTCCCTGAAACAGTTTGAAAGGTTCCTTTGTGCTCCTCCGCTTCTCCTAATTTTCATTGCATTCAGGGTAATTTCTTTGTAATTCACTGAAGATAGATGACAAACCTAATAACATTGTCTGAGAGTCCAGTTTAGGCTTCATAAATACTGGGCGTTTAGCCCCTGTGCATCAAATTCATGTGTTTTCATGCATCCGGGAGGCACAGTCTAAGGCAGGCTGAAATATGCTGCAATGGATATGTCTGGATGCTGCACCAAGGGTTACTCACCTTTAGGGCATTATGCATTCAGGGATGAATGCCCAGAAGTCAGAATACCCATGTTTTGGACATACTGTATGACCCTGAAAGCATGCAGCCCTGAGCGCAAGTGGTATAGTGTCCAACCACTGCATATTTCTATGCCACATCATGGACTCTGAAAGGCTGTAGACTGTGTTTTTTTTTTTTTTTTAGAAGTAATTTAAAGTGGTTGTCTACCCGTGACAACCACTTTAACTTAAGCCCCGTACACACGGTTCGACGATCGCATACAACAGGTCGTACTCACGACCGTTGTATGCGAAATCGATCGTTCGTATGCGCGATTTGAACAGTCGAACATACGACGGTCGTACAAGGGGAGTTGTATGAGCAAACTAGAAAACTTGGTCGTACCAACAAGCTCTCATATGACCGTTGTATCGTGTGTACAGAGCAGTTGGTACAACAAAGTTGTATTGTGCAACACACGCATGCCCAAAGTCAGGAATGGCCGAATGCTAATTACATGCACCTGAACGTTCTTTCCCAGGCCGTACGATCGTGTAGTGCAGTCAGTATGCTGCATACAACAGCCAATACGATTCGACACGATCGTACGTGCGATCGTCGAACCGTGTGTACGGGGCTTTACAGGTAAGCCTATAAAAAGGCTTACCTGTAGGTTCCCTGCATATCTCCCAAACCTGCACGGTTTAGGAGATATGCAGTGTACTGTGATGTGCCCACCTCATCGGGCACATGCGCAGTGAGAAACGGCTTCCGTGGCGTTCCTTCACTGAGATTGTGCCGTGACTGGCGGCTCCCGTGCGCATTGCTGGGAGTGATCTCACGCTACTCCGGCCAGTCACAGAGCCGGAGATCGAGGCCCCCGGAAGGAAGAGGGGCAGAAGAGCGGGGACATCACTGGACATCGCTGGACATCGCGGGCTTCCAATGCAGGTAAGTGGCACATAATGGGCTAATATGCGATGCATACTAGCCCATTATGCTTTTACATTGCAGGGTAACAAAGAGGAAGTAAACCCCATCAGGGTTTACTTCCTCTTTAAATGAACAGAGAGCTCTTGTAGTATGGACCAATAGATGCAAGAATATACCTTCAGCACTAGTGGACACTATGGGGTTGATTTACTAAAACTGGAGCACTCAGAATACGGTGCAGCTGTTTATGGTAGCCAATCAGCTTATAACTTCAGTTTGTTCAATTAAGCTTTGTCAATAAAACCTGGAAGCAGATTGGTTTCTTTGCAGAGCAGCATCAGATTTTGCATTCTCCAGGGCTGCAGATGGATATGTTCTGAAGTTTCATGGCTGCTTCCACAAATAGACAAAGCAAGTACGCATATATCATACCTGTAAATCTCGATGCAGGTCACTGATCACTTTTAACTGAATTATATATAATGTTTGACTTTATCTTAAATTGATGACAAAGTTTCTTCTTTTCATGCAAATGTCATATAGTTAAACATTTTGACACAACAATTGCTACACTGTGATGAATTTCAGCCATTGTTTGAACTGTTACAAGTTCTGTTCTCTAGTGACTGAAAAAAATGTGTGTCTATTGAAAGTGTGTGGAAGAAAATCCAGTGGCTAGTGACTCTGAATGGAAGTACAGATGTGTAGAGGCCATATGAAAATTAGAGAGCCTTTAGTGGGAGTTGTAATCTTCCAATGTATAATATCCAGTGTATAAAGATTATGATGGGATATACTGTATAAATCATGGGCAGACACACAAAATGGAGGCATCATTGAAAAGGCAGGGAGGGCACAGGAAGGTGGCTGTCAGTTTGGAGGTTGTTTGTCAGTAAGACCCCTTTCATACTAAAGTGCTATTAAAACAGCCGCTGTTTTTGCGGTGCTTTAACAGTGCTTTTTGGGCGCTAGCGGGGCCGTTTTTTAAGGTCACGTAACAACGTGACCTTAACAAAGAACAAAAAAGACCCGTTTTGCGGCGCTTTCAAATCTCTGCCCATTCAATTCAATAGGCAGGGGTGTTTTTGCAGTGCTCCAAACATGCCCCAAAGATTCTGCTTGCAGGACTTTTTCTACCGCCCTGCAAGTGCACCACCCCAGTATGAAAGCACCCATTCAAATGAATGGGAGGCAGTTTTCAGGTGCTATTTTTAGTTGAAACCCGCCTCAGTGTGAAAGGAGTCTAAGGCAAGTGGGTATTAGTGTGGGAAACTGTATCTCAAAGCAGGAGGGGTTAGTGGAGGTGGTTGAGAGACTGGTAAGAGTGGGGCAATTGGATGTCTAGCAGCATAACTGGATATACTGTATATAACATGAATATTCTGTTGCTCAGCATGACTCGTAGAAAGGCAAAGAAGCCGATAATGATAAACCACAATTACATTTTAAATCACCCCCGCCAACAGCATATTCTTTAAAATAAAACATCTGCATACATTTCCTTCTTGCAGGGATCTTTGAAGAAAGTTAGGTTGATAATAAAGTACAAAGAAGCAGAGCAACAGGTCAAATGACAGAATACAGCCTAAGACCACTATATGATACCAACGCTGCTGCTAGGTGTGCACGGTCCCACATATAGGAGCCACAAGCATATACCAACAAAGGCATACAAATGAGCACCTGGAAGTGCCCTTATTTAAAGGGCAAAGCACTAGAACTTACATGTCCAAAGGTCTGTGTGTTTCATGCCTTTTGGCAAGTACTAATATTGTAAGTGTTCTTAATCATATTAAAAGACCTCACTTTTAAAGACATATTACGCTATAAGCCTATTCTTTCATATCTTGTGTACCCATTACCCAGCGGAATATCATCCAGTGGAAGAGGAGTAAACCTCTTGAGGGGAACCTTATCAGTCTATAAACTTACAAAAGGCGCAATATAACCTGTAAAATCTAAGGTGAGCAGGCATTGCACACGGAGGTGTTTGGTGATGTTTTCCTGACATACAGTTGCTGTCCTACTTATGGACTTTATATTTGTCACACACTGTATTCATTGATTTTCATATTTAGGAGAATTTTTGTATTTATCCTAATGTAGCACACTGGTCCTATACAGGGCTGCTATAAAGATCTAGTACTGGTAGGTGGTAATTAGCCTGGCCAACTGTTAGGGAATCTCCAGGCCCTTTTTCTAACTCTGGGTTTGCTGTGCCTCTCTTTTCTGCCACTGGGTGGCATTACTACCCATGGCACTGGTATGACAAGGGCATATTAATCAAAACTATGAGTGGGTGGGTTGTGTCATCCAATCAGTCGTGGTTTCTTTAGCCCCAGGGGCTGCTGGGAGAGCTTATTTACTTGGGAGGAGTCAGGTGATCGGGGGTTCTGTGCCACCTGGGTGGCTGTCTTGGCCTACCCAGGACAGAAAGGAGCAGCGTGGGGTTAGGGCTCCATGCTGGAAGCCTAACCAAGTTGCACCGGTTCTGCCGGCTGGAGAACCGAGCTTTTCCGGAGGTGAAGGAAAGCCGTTGTCAACAAGGGACAACCACTCCTGTTATCAGAGATCAGTGTTCAGAGTTTGAAGGCGTGCCAGAGCAGCCTTTTTCACTAGCAGGGGACGGTGAAGAAGTTGGGAAAGCTTCAGCAGAGTCAAGCTAGGGACCCAGCAGGATAGCAGGGTTGATGCTTGCAAGAGTTCAGCGGGTTAGCTGAAGAGCCAAGTCAGGGACCCAGAGGGCCAGCGTGGGTGACACTTAGAGGATAAAGTGGTTAGCTGTGGCGGAGCTCAAGGGACCCAGTGGCAGTGGGAATCCGAAGAGTCTATTGAGAGACTGAGAGCTCAGTTTGGAGGATCTACAGTGGGAGGCTGTGGTAGAGGAAGGATCTGTATATAAAGGAAAAAAATTCTGTGCTTATCCCAAAAGTGCAATTAAGTGCTTAGAGTGAGAGCAAACTGCTAATTACCAACAGTTGTAGATACTTATATAGCCGGAGACACTTTCGAATTAAAGCAATAATTCAAACAAAATAAGAGCGCAACCCAAAAAAAAACTTTAGATCTAATATATGTTGATCATAATTGTGAGAGATATATGTAATTCAATCCATATAATAAAATATGTGAAAAAAGTAAATACTCGTGTATTACACCTGCTCCTGAGATAATAACTGAATAAAAAATGTCCCAAGTGAACTCTTCTAATTAGAGAATTGAAAAAACACAACAATGTGTCCTTTAAACAAAGAAAAATATTGGTGAACAAAATAGCAGCAATGTGTCCTTTTTCAAAACATATATCAATCAGGCTCCCAAAAAGCCATTGTTTCCTGAAACAGTTTATTTGTATCAAAGAAGTTCATTGTCTCAAGAACAGGTGGTACTGAACTTACCAGGATGGTGTTAGACAAGAATGATGAATGGAAGCCGTTCAACACCAGGATGGTGTTAGACAAGAATGATGGATGGAAGCCGTAATTGGCAAAGAACGGAGATTGCTTTGTGGCAGAGTGAGAATAATTATTGTAGGCAAACTCAGCTAAAGGTAACAGTGAGACCCAGTCATCCTGGGAGAAAGAGAGGAAAAGCAGCATAGGTATTGTTTGAGAGTCTGGTTCTCTCCATCTGACCATTTGTTTGTGGGTGATAGGCAGAAGAGAAGGATAGTTCAATTCTCAGAGACTCACATAACGCCTTCCAGAACCTAGAGGTGAACTGCATCCCCCCGATCTGACAAAATGTTTGTTGGAACGCCATAAAGCCTTAAAACTTCCTTGATGAAGATTTGTGCTGTCTCAGGGGCAGAAGGTGTACCTTTCATTGGTAAGAAATACACCATTTTGGACAACTAGTCCACCACCACAAAGATGGTAGTGTAGCCTTCTGCTGGAGGGAGTTCCACAATAAAGTCCATTGAGATCATCTTCCCCATGCTTTGGCTTTACTATTCTTATTTTGAATGCAAGTGGTGCAAGATTCCACATATTTTTTGCAAAAAAAAAATGTGCGTTGCAAAAGTTCATAAGTCTTGTAAACACTAAAATGCCCAGCTAACATGTGGTCATGGCAGAGCCCCAGGATAACCAAACTTAGGTTTTTTGGTACGAAAATGTTGTCTTTGTTCCATAGTAGACCATCCTTTGCCTGCAAATTTGTTTCTGAAGGAGAAGAAATCCCCATGGAAGCTTTTTTGATCTGTGACAGCAAGTTTTCTAACAGTAGGAAGGTTCCTGAGGACAAGATGGTATCAGGAGGTGTAGATTCTTCACATTCATTGAACATGTGGGAAAGTGCATCAGGTTTTGGGTTCTTTGACCTAGGCTTGTAAGTAATATAGAAGGAAAATCTGGAAAAGAATAGCGCCCACCTGGCCTGACATGGTTTTAACCTTTTTTGCAGTTCTCAGGTACTTCAGATTTTTATGATCTGTATAAATCAAGATTGGATGTGCTGCTCTTCCAATAGGTATCACCATACCTCCAGTGCAGCTTTGATTACCAAAAGTTCTCGATCTGACATCGTAGTTCCTTTCTGCTGCTGACAATTTACAGGAGAAAAATGCAACTGGGTGTAATAGAGCCTTGGACCCTTGTCTTTGAGAAAGCACTGCCCCGACTGCTGTTTCAGATGCATCTACTTCCAAAACGTATGGCTGGGATGAATCTAGATGCCTTAAAACAGATGCAGAAGTAAACCAATTCTCAAGAGTCTCAAAAGCAGTCTGAGCTTCAGGGAACCAGTGGAACGGGATGCCGTGCTTGGTTAACTGCGTTATGGGGGAGATGATAGCTGAAAACCCCTGGATGAACTTCCGATCCCACAAAACGTTAATTCCTTTTTTATCTCAGGGACTGGCCAGTCTAGAATAGCCGTAACCTTCAGGGGATCCATCTTGAAACCTTCAACAGAGATTATCAGTCCCAGAAATTGAATGCTCCGGCGTTCAGACTCGCAATTTTCGGGCTTGGCGTATAGGTTCCCGGAGCCGACCTAGCACACTCCTGACATGCCTGTGGTGATTGTCCATGGATGAAGAAAAGATCAGAAAATCATCAAGATATACTATGACGAATGGATCCAGGTAGTCTCAGAAATAATCATTGACAAAATGCTGGAACGTGGGCAGGGCATTGTACAGTCCAAAAGGCATTACTAGATGTTCGAAATGCCCAAATTGGGTGCAAAAGGCTGTCTTCCATTCATCTCCTTCCAGCGGCGGCTGGTGTGGGAGGGGCGCTGGGGCGCCGCCTCCCCGTCGGCAAAAGAGGAAAAAAAAAGTCAACCCGTCCACCTGCAGGTGGCGCCGGTACATTGACTTTCTCTTTTTTTTTTTCTTCGGCTCCTTGGCTGTCACATGACAGCCAAGTAGTGAGCCTATTGGTTGGCCATTAAAAGCTATGAGTGTGCGCTGAACAGGCGCACACTCATAGCTTGATTGGCTGCCCTGAGCCTCCGCTCAGGGTGATTGGATGCGGGGCCAGGGGCGGGTCACTGTGGCAGCGGAGGTGACTTCCGCTCCCACAGAGACCATGACTGCCCGGGACCGACGAGGGGGGGACAGCCGCTCTCCATGTGCCGAACTCTGCAGACCCAGCATGCCGAATCTCTGCAACAAGAATCCTGCCTGCTGGATGGGGTAAGTGCGGGGGGGCGGGGGACGACTCTGCAATGTACCCCACCTGTGTCACTGGCTGCAAACTGCCCCTCCTGTGTCACTGGCTGCAAACTGCCCCTCCTGTGTCACTGGCTGCAAACTGCCCCTCCTGTGTCACTGGCTGCAAACTGCCCCCACCTGTGTCACAGGCTACATAACTGCCCCACCTGTGTCACTGGCTGCATACCTGCCCCCACTTGTGTCACTGGCTACATAACTGCCCCACCTGTGTCACTGGCTGCAAACTGCCCCTCCTGTGTCACTGGCTGCAAACTGCCCCTCCTGTGTCACTGGCTGCAAACTGCCCCTCCTGTGTCACTGGCTGCAAACTGCCCCCACCTGTGTCACAGGCTACATAACTGCCCCACCTGTGTCACTGGCTGCATACCTGCCCCCACTTGTGTCACTGGCTA
>BLSH010396517.1:564263-586197 GCA_018402905.1 Glandirana rugosa
GTCACTGTGTCCACACCGGTCGATACGTCGGTCACTGTGTCCACCCCGTCAAACGTCGGTCACTGTGTCCACCCCCGTCAAACGTCGGTCACTGTGTCCACCACCGTCAAACGTCCGTCACTGTGCCCACCCCCGTCAAACGTCGGTCACTGTGTCCACCCCCGTAACTGCCACCACCTGTGTCACTGGCTGCAAACTGCCCCCACCTGTGTCACTGGCTGCAAACTGCCCCACCTGTGTCACTGGCTGCATAGCTGGCCACACCTGTGTCACTGGTTGCATAATTGCCCCCACCTGTGTCACAGGCTACATAACTGCCCCCACCTGTGTCACTGGCTGCAAACTGCCCCCACCCGTGTCACTGCCTGCAAACTGCCACCACCTGTGTCACTGGCTGCAAACTGCCCCCACCTGTGTCACTGGCTGCAAACTGCCCCACCTGTGTCACTGGCTGCATAGCTGGCCACACCTGTGTCACTGGCTGCATAACTGCCCCCACCTGTTTCACTGTATACTGTGCCCTGTGATGCAGAGCTGTATACTGTGCCCTGTGATGCTAAGCTGTATACTGTGCCCTGTGATGCTGAGCAGTATACTGTATCCTGTGATGCTGAGCTGTATACTGTGTCCTGTGATGCTGAGCTGTATACTGTGTCCTGTGATGCTGAGCTGTATACTGTGTCCTGTGATGCTGAGCTGTATACTGTGTCCTGTGTTGCTGAGCTGTATTCTGTATCCTGTGATGCTGAGCTGTATACTGTGTCCTGTGATGCTGAGCTGTATACTGTGTCCTGTGATACTGAGCTGTATACTGTGTCCTGTGATGCTGAGCTATATACTGTGTTCTGTGATGCTGAGCTGTATACTCCTGACACAATATGTGGAATACAGGGGACAGAGTGGGTGGATTCTATAGTGGGCGTGGCTTATTAGAAGTAGGAGGGGTCAAAAGGAAGGGCGGGGCCTGGCGCCCCCCCATCCAAAAACTTCACCAGCCGCCACTGCCTCCTTCCCGAATACGAACCAGATTGTAGGCCCTTCGAAGATCCAACTTGGTGAAAATGGTTGCAGCTCTGAGTCTCTGAAACAATTTGGGCACCAAGGAGAGAGGGTAGCAATTCTTAACAGTAACTTTGTTAAGTTCATGATGATCTATGCAGGGCCGTAGAGTGTGATACTTCTTTTCTACAAAAAAAATGTCTGCTCCTGCTGGGGAAGTGGATGGGCGGATGAACCCCTTCTTTAGTTTATCATTAATGTACTCTTTTAATGTGCCCAACTCAAGTTCAGTTAGAGGAAAGATTCTTCCAAAAGGAACTTCGGCCCCCCGGGAGAAGCTCAATCGGGCAATCATAGGGCCTGTGGGGAGGAAGAGTCTCTGCTCCCCTTTTACTGAAGACATCCAGGAAATCATGGTACACCACCGGGACTGATTGGCATATTTCAGAGTCAGAGTCCAGACTAAGCAAGGACGGTGGATCACATGCGATTTCCTGTAAACAGTGCTGATGGCAGTAGGAAGAGGGAAACTTGATTTCTCCTGTGGCCCAATTGTTGTGTGGGTTGTGGGCCTGTAGCCAGGGCATGCCAAGAATGATAGGAAACAGGAAATGGCATCCAGATGTAACAGTTCTTGGTGGTTATTGGCAATGGTGGCAGACAACGGAATGGTTTCTTGTGTAACTAGTCACGATTTAATAGCAGACCCATTGGCTAGATGTACAGAAAGTCCCTGAGCCTTGGGTTGTAGCAGGATCAGATGCTTTGCTGCAGAAGACAAGTCCATGAAACAGCTGCAGGTTCCGGAGTCAATTATGGCGGAGACCTGGATATTCCTTCCTGGAAGCTGTAATAGAATGGGAAGCGCGAGATGAGAAGAATTGCTTGGTAAAGCTGGTGTATGGGCAGAAGAAATTGATAGACACTTACGGAGATTCGCTGGGCATGATCTCACGTAGTGTCCTGGCTCCCCACAGTACAGTCAAAGATTGTTCTGGCGCCAACATTGACGCTTTTCAGCGGTAGGTAAGGGATGGAGCAAGCCCAGCTGCATTGGCTCAGAAGTGTCAGGAGTGGAAGCGGCAGGAACCGGCGGAGCCGGGCTGGAAAAGCTGGAGACTCGAAGTAACATCCAGGCTGGAAGAGACTGTCCCATTGCTCTTTCCGATCTTCGTTCCCTCAATCGTCGATCGATCTGGATAGACAGATTGATAAGAGTGTCCAGGGAGTGTAGAACCCCAACTCAGGTTAACTCATCTTTCAGGGGTTCCGACAGACCCAATACGGAATTGATAACGAAGGGCAGCATCATTCCAGTTGGTGTCGGAACTCCAGCGCCTGAATTCAGAAACCTAGTCCTCGGCTGCTCTACGACCTTGCTGGAGTATATGCAGCACTGCTTCTGCGGTGGCAGTTTATTGAGGATCCTCACAGAGCTGAGACATGGCGTCAAAGAAGGTAGTGAGGTTTGTTAGTGATGCAGCTTTTTGTTCAAGAAGACAGTGCGCCCAGGGATGAGGCTGTAGAGCAAAGTAAGGTTCGGAAAACTCTAAATTTGCTGGGTTCCCCAGAGAATATTTTGGGTGTAGGGACCCTGGGTTCCAGCGGTAACATTATGACTGCAGATGCGGTAGATGTGCTGGCTGAAGTGGCAGATGAATGAGCAGACCCCTGAGCGGCAGCAGGGGAAGACAGGGCCTGGTTGCGTTCCTCCAGTAAGATATATCTTTCTTGCAGATTTTTGACGGCTTGTGTAAGGCCTGCCAGGTGTTGGCAAAGTTTATCCATAGGTAAGGTTCCTCGCTCAGGCTCAGACATGGCTGTCTGGTACTGGCATGTACCTGGTAGGAGAGCCCAATATGCAGAGGAAGGCCTCTATTATGCTTCTGACTTGAGGCCCCTGATGGAGAAAACAGAAGGCACGGGAGTGCAGAGAAGCACGAGTGCCTGGCAGGATCGCTAGCAGTGGAGCCAGATCGGAACTCCTGACAGAACCGTGGTGGGTCACCAGCAAGGTGGAGGCCAGGAACAGCAGGCAGGCTGAAGAATGGAGTAGGCTGGTATCTGGACGCCACAGACAGAAATGCGGATTGCAGCTAGCGGAGAGGATCGGAACACGGGCAGGTTCAAGCAGGCCGGGTGTCAGAAAACAGTCTGCAGCATTGGCAGAACTGTTAACATCCAGCAGAATCGCACACCTCCGACGTTAGCATGCATGCACGCACACAGGAATAGATATGCGCCAGTGCGCTTGCATGTGCGTACACGCAATACGTGACAGTTTCTGCCACTCAGTAAACTATTTAAAGCCAGTAGAAGCAACTACTAATTGCTGGATGATCATCAGCTTCCTCCATGTGTTCCTGTGTTCCTGCTCTTTTTATTCTGGATTCTCTGTTCCCAGACCCGGTTTGCCCTTGACCTGTCTTGTCTCCAATGCTGGCTTGACCCTTGGCTTACTCCAGTGACTTGCATCTGCCTGCTGATCCATGCTTGACCATTGGCTTGCCTCCTCTGACTCCTCTCCTGCCTGATTACAAGTGTATGAGACTGGCTATCCTTGTCTCTGCTTGCTGCTTCACCATTGACTGATCTCCAGTGCATGACTCCCTGCCTGGCTCCTCACTCTGCTCCTGGCTCCTCCTGTTGCCAAGTCTCTTCCAGTGACCACAAGGGACTCCTGCCCAGCAGCGCCTCCTGCTTGTCAGTCTCCACCCAGCAGGCACAGTGTCATCTCTTCAGCCTGTCACAGCTGGCAACCCCTGCTTCTTTGAGCACAGTGCTCCCTGTTTACACCTCCAGGGGTGCTCTGCATTCAGCCGCAAGAGAAGCCCTCTCAGCACTTCAGCCTCTGACCAGGTACGTGACACCAGGTTATACACAGGCAAGAGGTATAGGAACAGATGCAATGGATAGGGCAAGGTCAAGGTGCAAGCCGGGTCGGTAGCAGGTGGGCAGTGAGGTAACCACAGGAGAAGGCAGATGCGGAGTCAGAAACAAGCCAGGGTTGGATGCAGGCGGAGGGCAGGAGTAGTCAGGAACAAGCCAAGTCAATCAACTGGAATGGATACAGGATAACAGGTAGCAGGGATCACAGGAAACGCTGTAGACCAGACAGCATTGATCCTGGTTACTGGCCTTGTTTAAATAGTCCCTTTGGCGCCAAGAACTGGCACAAGTCTGTGCGGCTTTCCATATTAGGACGTGGAGAACAGGAATCCTTCTGCGGTCACCATCTTGGTTGCTGGCGTGCCCTTCCTGACAGTTATATGTGCGTGTGTATGTATGTATGTGTGTGTGTGTGTGTGTGTGTGTGAATATATATATATATATTTATATATATATATATACACAGTATCTCACAAAAATGAGTACACCCCTCACCTTTTTGTAAATATTTTATTATATCATTTCATGTGACAACAGTGAAGAAATTACACTTTGCTACAATGTAAAGTAGTGAGTGTACAGCTTGTATGACAGTGCAAATTTGCCGTCCCCTCAAAATAACTCAACACACAGCCATTAATGTCTAAATCGCTGGCAACAAAAGTAAGTACACCCCCAAATGAAAATGATAAAATTGGGCCCAATTAGTCATTTTCCCTCCCTGGTGTCATTTGACCCGTTAGTGTTACAAGGTCTCAGGTGTGAATGGGGAGCAGGTGTGTTAAATTTGGTGTTATCGCTTTCATTCTCTCATACTGGTCACTGGAAGTTCAACTTGGCACCTCATGGCAAAGAACTCTCTGAGGATCTGAAAAAAAGAATTGTTGCTCTACATAAAGATGGCCTAGGCTATAAGAAGATTGCCAAGACCCTGAAACTGAGCTGCAGCACGGTAGCCAAAACCATACAGCGGTTTAACAGGACAGGTTCCACTCAGAACAGGCCTCACCATGGTTGACCAAAGAGGCTGAGTGCACATGCTCAGCGTCATATCCAGAGGTTGTCTTTAGGAAATAGACTTATGAGTGCTGCCAGCATTGCTGCAGAGATTGAAAGGGTGGGAGGGGGTCAGCCTGTCAGTGCTCAGACTATACACCACACACTGCATCAAATTGGTCTGCATGGCTGTCATCCCAGAAGGAAGCCTCTTCTAAAGATGATGCACAAAAAAGCCTGCAAACAGTTTGCTGAAGACAAGCAGACTAAGGACATGGATTACTGGAACCATGTACTGTGGTCTGATGAGACCAAGATAAACTTATTTGGTTCAGATGGTGTCAAGCGTGTGGTGCGGCAACCTGGTGAGGAGTACAAAGACAAGTGTGTCTTGCCTACAGTCAAGCATGGTGTTGGGAGTGTCATGGTCTAGGGCTGCAGGAGTGCTCCAAGCTGTGGGGAGCTACAGTTCATTGAGGGAACCATGAATGCCATCATGTACTGTGACATATTGAAGCAGAGCATGATCCCCTCCTTTCGGAGACTGGGCCACAGGGCAGTATTCCAACATGATAACGATTAGAGTTGAGCGAACACCTGGATGTTCAGGTTCGGCGGGTTTGGCCGAACTTCACCGAACGTTATCCGAACTTTACCCCGGTACCCGAACCCCATTGAAGTCAATGGGAACCTGAACTTTTCGGCACAAAAATGACTGTAAAAAAGTCCTGGAAAGTGCTAGAGGGCTGCAAAAGGAAGAAAAATTGGAGGTGTTATTAGATCTGCAATCTGTCCCTCAAAGCAGTAGTAATCTCTACCTAGTTATTATCACTGCAATCTGTCCCTCACAGCAGTAGTAGTAATCTCTACCTAGTTATTAGATCTGCAATCTGTCCCTCACAATCTGTCCCTCACAGCGCCGGAAGCATCCTCTCCCTACACTAACCCAAGAGCATGTGACATGCAGCACTGTGACACCAGCCTCATATAGAGGCTGGGTCACATGATGCACTGGCCAATCACAGCCATGTCATTAGTAGGCATGGCTGTGATGGCTTCTAGGGAAAACCAGTGAAACGCTTGTTGATTGGCTGCCCTGCAGCTATTCAACATGCGTGATAAAATGCCAGAACCCAGAACCCGAACGCGGACGTTTTCTCAAACGTTCAGGTTCGGGTTCGGTACACGGACACCCGAAAGTTCGGTACGGACCCGAACTTTACAGTTCGGGTTCGCTCAACTCTAGTGCTAATGCCAAGGAATGGCCTCCTGAAGCAGTGGCTGCGTTCCATGATCTGAAACAAGCCTTTGTTTCTGGTCCTCTCTTGAGGAGACCTAAGCCTGGGGACCCATTTTTTATTGAAGTGGACGGTTCCTCTACTGGAGTAGGAGCAGTGCTCCTCCAGTTATTCGAGAATAAAGGACAGCCATGTGCGTTTTTCTCCAAAAAATTTTCCCAGGCAGAGAAAAATTACAGCATTGGCGATTGGGAGCTTCTTGCTATCAAATTGGCGCTAGAAGAATGGCGTCATCTCTTGGAGGGTTCCCCGCGCTCCATAACGATCTTTACGGATCATAAAAATTTACAGTACCTACAGAGTGCTAAACGACTGAATCCCAGACAGGCCAGGTGGAGTCTGTTCTTTTTTACGGTTATCTACAAACCTGGTTCCTGCAACAATCGGGCTGATGCACTCTCTAGGTCATTTGACACGAGGGATGAGGAGCCTATCTCTGTACCTGAGCCGATCATTCCGGCCAAGTGTATTCTTGCCCATTCCACCACTCTGGAGTCTAAAATTCCACCTGGCAAGACCTTCGTCCCCATTAAACTAAGACCCAAGATCCTCCGCTGGGGACATGATTCCAAGGTGTCGGGTTATGCTGGGGCTCTCCGATCCTTTCAGCTCATCAGTCGCCACTACTGATGGCCTACCCTCCGTGTGGATGTCAAAGGCTACGTGAAAGCGTGCCATGTTTGTGCCTAGTCCAAGTCCTCCACACAAGCTCCTGCTGGTCTACTCATGCCCTTGCCCATTCCAGAGGAGCCCTGGACTCACATTGTGATGGATTTCATCACGATCTTCCACTGACTGAAGGTAATACAGTCATTTGGGTGGTAATCGATCGGCTCTCCAAAATGGCTAATCTTATCCCCCTTCCTTGTCTCCCTTCTGCTCCTGCATTGGTTACCATCTTTGTTCAAGAAATCCTCCGTCTCCATGGAGTTCCTTCTCATATTGTTTCTGACAGAGGGGTTCAATTTACATTCTGCTTCTGGAGAGCTTTCTGTAAGACCCTCAATATTTTCTTGTGTTTTTCTTCTTCTTACCACCTTCAATCCAATGGACAGACTGAGCTGGTTAATCAGGAGTTAGAGGTCTTCCTCCGCACCCTAGTCTCCGTTCATCACAATGACTGGTCCTCTTTACTCCTGTGGGCAGAGTTCTCACACAATAATCATGTTAACACCAGTTCACAGAAGACCCCCTTTCTCACAGTCTATGGAAGACACTCTCAGGTTCCTCTTCCCATGACTTCTTCTCCTGATATTCCAGCTTTGGCTACTGTTCAGCAATCATTCAATACCATTTGGGGTGAGGTTCACGATTCTCTTTGAGCAGCGGCTGTTAAGTTTAAAGGGTTTGCCGACCGTCACAGGCGTAAACCGTCTTCTCTACAGATTGGAGACAAGGTCTGGCTTTCCACCAGGAACATCAAACTCTGGGTTCCGTCTTTGAAATTCGCACCAAAATTAATTGGTCCATATTTGATAATTGATAAGGTTAACCCAGTCTGCTTTAAACTTCAGATCCCCAAAAACCTCAGGATATTGAACTCCTTCCATGTTTCCCTTCTGAAGCCCTTGGTCCTCAATAAGTTCTCTTGCCCTTTCCCTACTGTGGTTCCGATCTCTGAGGATAATCAGGAGTACGAGGTTAGCCAAATTTTGGATTCTCATCTCTACAAAGGCATCCTTCAGTACCTCGTGCATTGGAGAGGGTTTGGTCCTAAGGAGAGGTTGTGGATTCCTGCATCTGAAGTATTTGCGCCTCGTCTTGTGAGCAGGTTTCATTTGAGATTTCCCTCCAAGCCTGGACTCAAGCGGGGGAGGGGGAGACCTCGTAAGGGGGGGGGGGTAATGTCATGACACCACAGTAAACATTCTGTCTTGAAACCATAGCAAACTTTAATTTCCTATCTGTTGCATACCTTTGCTGCATGTGTCCAGTTAGAGGCCAGCCTCCCTCAACTGTGAGCTTTTGTAGGCCCTCATCAGCTGGTCTCCGCCCCAGGCCTTAATTGGTAACAGGATATAAGCCTGGCAGTAACAAGGCTGCATTGCTGATTCGTGTTTGGCTTGTGTGTGTCAGTCTCCTTCGGTTTCTCTGAGTCTTATACATGTACTGTTTCTTGGCTTGCCTGACTATTCCTTCCTGCCTTATACCTCGAGCTTGTCTACTGTTCTCCTGTCTTCTGGTTGCCTGACCCTTCTCTATCCTTCTGACCATTCTTACTGTTCTTGTGCTGCTTCCCCTCTACCACCTGGGGCCAGGCCGAGCGTGAGCTAGGGGACCCTGGGGGTCGCGACCTGGATCCAGTTGCAGCCAAATCCATCCTCACCACTAGAGGCTCTGGTGAACACCCACTGGCTCTTAGAATCCGCGCCCTGGGGAAACCGATGCACTAGCTCACTGAGTTTCAGTGTCCTTGCTCTAGGGGGCTCTCTCCCCGTATCAGCCGAAACTCATTAGCAGCAGTCAGCTATAGGTTCACATCTCGTAGTGCGCTACACTCCAGTGGTACGCACCAATCACCAAACCCCATTGGAGTTGTGACAGGTGCTCAGTCCATTTCTTGTGAGGGTGCTTTTTATGTTATTTGTATGTAATTGACCTTTAAATCAGTTTTTGGAATAAAGTATATTCATTTTAATTTGTTGTATCTCTATCCTTTGGTGTGCCTACAAAGTCCAGCTTTTTCTTTGGGAGATCTCCTTATCTCTCAATCCTTAAAATTTACCAATTGGATGTTGGCATAGGGGGGGTCCTCCTTTCCTATGCTTCAACCGGGTAGCAAATACCCATTTTTTGACTTTCACCTATTGTGTTCACTCCCCATCGGAGAGGAACCGATTTAATTTCCATAGTCTATTATTTACAATATAGACTACACCCATATTGGTCCTGGTTTATATACTGCATGGTCCTTTTTGTCCAAACCCAGCTTCTAAAAAACATTGTCCTATCATATAATCATTTTTGGTAATGGCGGACTATGTGGGTACAGCTTGGGATGGCTGGATGTTGAAAAAACTGCCTAGGGGATCTAATAATGACATTCAACAGACAACATTCATGTAAACGGGCCATTCTCTACAAATACTGGTACCTCCTCTTCAATGATCCCATTCTGAACAAATATGTAGGTGATATACTTAATAACACCTACAGAATGGATATTTTGATCATGACTAACGCATTCTACACAGAGCAATGCGATGCATAAACAAGCTCAAAGTCACTTTCCCGTCTGGCCTCTATGATGTTATGAGCTACAGGCCCTTTCTGTAACAAATTCACGGGGCTTCATTAGTATCTCATCATGTTACTATACATTTTGTATCATCAGAATTATAATGTATATTACTTCTCATTTTTTATTGATTAGAATTTTCATTATTATTTTGTTACCCATTACCTTTTATGGGTCTTTTTTTTGTCCCAAGTTTGTCCTTATCAGTCTTTATTGTTCCTTGTCATGTTTCATGTCATCACATTTTTTTTATTATTAATAAATAGTGCTACATAGTACAATTTCACCTTGCTGTGCATTTCTTGCACAAAAATAAAAAGTGCGTCTACATTGCTGGTTTAAAAAAAAATATATTCTAAATAATACATTTGCGGCCAGTGGTGCATCTCTTGCACAAAAATAAAAAGTGCGTCTACATTGCTGGTTTAAAAAAAAAAAGAATAATAATTTATTATTCTTTTTTTCATTATTAATAAATAGTGCTACATAGTACATTTGCCCCTTGCTGTGCATTTCTTGCACAAAAATAAAAAGTGCGTCTACATTGCTGGTTTAAAAAAAAAAATATTCTAAATACTACATTTGCGGCCAGCGGTGCATTTCTTGCACAAAAATAAAAAGTGTGTCTACATTCCTGGTTTTAAAAAAAAAATATTCTAAATACTACATTTGCGGCCAGCTGTGCATTTCTTGCACAAAAATAAAAAGTGCGTCTACATTCCTGGTTTAAAAAAAAAAAAGAATAATAATTTATTATTTTAATAGTGCTACATAGTACATTTGCACCTTGCTGTGCATTTCTTGCACAAAATTAAAAAGTGCGTCTACATTGGCGGTTTAAAAAATAATATAAATTTGTGCTAAATAGTACATTTGCGTCCAGAATGAGGAGAGCGTCAAATAAGGGACGTGGTCGTGGTGCTGCTGGTGCTGCTGGTGTTGGTGGTGTTGGTGAAGCTCCTGTTGCAAGGAGAGGATGTAATCGATCTGTGCCAGCTACACGCACAAGTGAAACACCTTTCTCAGGTGCGAGTAGCCGACAGAACCTTCAATGTTATATGGTAGGCCCGAATGCCGCTCTATGAATGGTGAGGCCAGAACAAGTACAGGCGATAGTAGATTGGGTGGCAGACAATGCCTCTAGTTCCTTCACATTGTCTCCCACCCGGCCCCTTGATGAAAGCTCAGAGTTGGCACCTGAACCCCATGGCCATCTTTCTTTTACCTCAGCCCCTTGTAAATCAGCCAAGCAGTCTGAGCCCCAAGTCATGCAGCAGTCTCTTATGCTTTTTGATGACTCTGCTGGTGTGCTTTCCGTGGGCCATCCAACATTGAGTGCACCGATGCCCAACCACTTCTGTTTCAGGATGAGGACATGGAAACACCACCGCAGCACGTCTCTGATGATGACGAAACACAGGTGCCAACTGCTGCAGCTTCCTACAGTGTGCAAACTGACAAGGAGGGCAGTGGTAAAGTGTGGGTGGAAGATGATGTGGAGGATGATAAGGTCCTAGACCCCACATGGAATGAAAGTCATGTGAGTGACGCGTGCAGTTTGGAGGAAGAGGTGGTGGTCGCACAGAGGCACCATGTTAGGAAAAAGAACTATTTCCGGCTGAAATCTGTTGTTTCCGCGGTGGTGCGCACATTTGCGCGCGTGCGCGCGCTCCCGTGCGCGTTCGCGCGCTCCCGTGCGCGCCCGCGTGCGCGCGCGCCCCCGTGCGCGCGCACGCGCCGGAAACGGCGCCAAATGGGCCTATTTAAGCCTGGAGACTGCTGGGACCAAGTGCTGCTCGCTCTACAGCGTTCCCGACCTGTACGCCTCGGCTCTGGATACCTGTTCCCGTATTGCTCTACCTCCTGTTGACCCGGCTTGTCCTGACCTGCTGTCTGCTACCTGCACCGACCCCGGCTACCCACGACCATCCGATTGTCTACTCCCTTGTACCTCTGCTGCCCGCCCGTTAACGAACCTTGCTTGGACTTTGACTACTCTTTTGCCTGATCCTTTGTACCTTTCTGCCAGCCTGTTGCCGACCCAGCCTGAACGACCATCCTTCTACCTGCACGTCTCCTGGAGTATCGCTACGTCATCGGTGACCCTCCAGCCCTCGTGCCATCCCGCACTCTTGGGCCTCTGTCTCCACTACCAGGGGTCCTTGAATCGGGTGCGCAAGAGCGGTTGTTCCCTGCACAAGACAGACTCCACCGTCAGGTACGTGACACACCAGCACAGCAATAGAGGAAGCAGGTTGCAAAAGCGGAGTGACCGTCCCCTAGACAGTACGTCTGCTACTACCCACCACACCCAGGGACCTAGCACACCAAAGGCAGCTCAAAGGAGTTCCCTGGCATGGCAGTTCTTCAGACAATGTGCTGACGACAAGACACGAGTGGTTTGCACGTTGTGCAATCAGAGCCTGAAGTGAGGCATAAATGTTCTAAACCTGAGCACAACCTGCATGACCAGGCATCTACATGCAAAGCACGAGCTGAGGTGGAATAAGCACCTCAAAATCCAAGAAAGGTCTCGGGCTCCTCCTGCTTCCTCTTCTGCAGCTGCCTCAGCCTCTTCCTCCACCTCTACAGTGCCAGTGTCACCTGCCACCCAGCAGATGTGACAGCAACGCCACCATGTCCGTCACCGTCCCCAAGCATTTCCACACGGTCCCGTGGAAGCTTACAGCTGTCCATCTCCCAAACACTGGAGAGAAAGAGGAAGTACCCCCCTACCCACTCGCGATCCCTGGCCCTGAATGCCAGCATTTCAAAATTCCTGGCCTTTGAAATGCTGTCATTCCGTCTGGTGGACACGGACAGTTTTAAAAACCTGATGGTGGCTGTCCCACAGTACGTGGTTTCCAGCGGCCACTACTTTTCCAGGCGAGCCATCCCTTCCTTGCACAAACAAGTCGGGGACAAGATCAAGTGTGCACTGCGCAACGCCATCTGTGGCAAGGTCCACATAACCACTGATACGTGGACCAGTAAGCACGGGCAGGGACGCTATATCTCGCTAACTGCACACTGGGCAAATGTAGTGCCGGGTGGGGCTGAGGCGGATAACAGTTTGGCGTATGTCCTTCCGCCACCGAGGATTGCAGGGCATTTCTCTTTGCCTCCTGTTGCCTCCTCCTCCTACTGCGCTTCCTCCTCCTCTACCACCTCCTCATCCGGTCAGCGTAACAAATTCACCACCAACTTCAGCACATCCAGGGGGAAACGACAGCAGGCTGTTTTAAAACTGATATGTTTGGGGGATAAACCCCACACTGCGCAGGGGCTATGAACGGGCATTGAACAACAGACCGATGAGTGGTTGTTGCCACTGAGCCTCAAGCCTGGCCTGGTGGTGTGCAATAATGGGCGAAATCTCGTAGCAGCTTTGGGCCTAGCTGGTTTGACGCACATCCCTTGCCTGGCGCATGTACTGAATTTGGTGGTGCAGAAATTTGTAAAAAACGACCCAGATATGTCAGAGCTGCTGCAGAAAGTGCGGGTCATCTGTGCGCGCTTTCGGGGTTCTCACCCTGCTGCTGCTCGCCTGTCTGTGCTGCAGTGGAACTTTGGCCTTCCCGCTCACCGCCTCCTATGCAACGTGCCCACAAGGTGGAACTCCACCTTGCACATGCTGGAGAGACTGTGCGCGCAGCAGCAGGCAATAATGGAGTGTCAGCTGCAGCACGCATGGGTCAGTCGCTCTGCGGAACAGCACCACTTCACCACCAACAAGTGGGCCTCCATGTGAGACCTGTGTATCATATTGCGGTGTTTCGAGTACTCCACCAACATGGCCAGTGCCGATGACGCTGTTCTCAGCGTTACTATCACAGTTCTATGTCTCCTTGAAAAAACACTTCAGGCGATGATGAAATGTGGCACAGGAGGAAGAGGGGTCATTTCCACGGTTATCAGGCCAGTCATTCACAAGTGGCTCGAGGGTGGGTTCCTGCACCAGCATAGGCAGGTAAAAAAATTTCAAGCCAGGGCACAGTTCTGGAGGATGAGGATGATGATGATGAGGAGGAGGAGGAACCGTGTTCACAGCAGGGTGGCACCCAACGCAGCTCGTGGGCATCACTGGAGCGTGGCTGGGGGATAGGGAGGACACAGATGATACACCTCCCACTGAGGACAGCTTGTCTTTACCTCTGGGCAGCCTGGCACACATGAGCGACTACATGCTGCAGTGCCTGCGCAACAACAGCCGAGTTGCCCACATTGTAACTTGTGCTGATTACTGGGTGGCCACCCTGCTGAATCCCCGTTTCAAGGACAACGTGCCATCCTTAATTCCCTCACTGATCGGAAGATACGCGGCTACTAGCGTTCGCTGGTAGACGCGCTGCTGAGGGCATTCCCAAATGACACCGGGGGCTCAGTGGAAGCACAAGGCGAAGGCAGAGGAGGAGGAAGAGGTTGCCAACGCAGCTTTGGCACCGCCAGCACCTCAGAAAGCAGGGTTAGCATGGCCGAAATGTGGAAAAGCTTTGTCAGCAGCACACCACAAAAAACAGCACCACCAGCTGATAGGCAACGTCTTAGCAGGAGGCAGCATTTCAGCAACATGGTGGAACAGTATGTGTGCACACACCTACACGTACTGACTGATGGGTCTGCCCCATTCAATTTCTGGGTCTCCAAATTGGGCACATGGCCTAAGCTTGCCCTTTATGCATTGGAGGTGCTGGCCTGCCCTGCAGCCAGTGTATTGTCTGAACGTGTGTTTAGCATGGCAGGGGGCATTATCACAGACAAGCGCAGCCGCCTGTCCACAGCCAACGTGGACAAGCTAACATTTATTAAAATGAACCAGGCATGGATCCCACAAGACTTGTCTGTACCGTGTGCAGAATAGACATTTATACCAGCCTCACACAGCCATTGGTATACTTAAGTGAACTTAGTCTTTTTTTTTGAAGCCTCCTCAACCTCTTACTCCACATCCACCTCCTCCTCCATTTTTTTTATGTGATTTTAAGTTATTTCCCTATCCACATTTGTTTGCAGGGCACTTGTCCTACTCTTACCCCCATTTTGCTTCCTTTTGCAACCCTCTAGCCCTTTCCAGGACTTTTTTAGAGTCATTTTAGTGCCCAAAAGTTTGGGTCATCATTGACTTCAATGGGGTTCGGGGTCAAGTTCGGGTCAAGTTCGGGGCCGAACTCGAACTTTTTCGCGAAGTTCGGCCAAACCCGCCAAACCCGAACATCCAGGTGTCCGCTCAACTCGAGCGTCTGTATTTTTCATATATTATATATGTTTTGGTCGCTATATATCATTCCATTTCTAGCCATTCACACTGATTTCGTGTTATCAGCTTGATTTGCTTGAAACTACTTTCCGCTGTATACTTTGTGGTTTGTTTCACAGAGGGGTCTCTGTGCCATCACATGATGGTGAGGGTCTGTATTTTTCATATATTATATATGTCTTAGCATGGGTCACAGCTCATTCCAACCTCCTCGGTGACTGCACATGCTCAGTGAGTGTAGTGGAGGCTTCATAGCCCTACTTCTGGGTGTACATCGCCTCCATATCCTGTGTTTCACGGAACATCCTGTGTTTCACAGGTTTTTTCCTATTCATTAGCATTAGCTACAGCTGATTCCAACTTCTTTGGCGACTGCAGATGCTCTGTGGGTGTATTTGAGGCCTCATAGCCCCACTTCCGGGTGAACATCCTTTTCTACATCCTGTGTTTCACAGAATATCGTTATCTTAACACCTGGTGACCACGTCTCTCATATGTGCCCTTACTTGGTGCTGATCCCACAATGGTTAATTTTTACCACATGCTCAATCACGTGGCAGGTCCCGCCCCTGACCCCGCTCATGTGATATCACGGTTTGGCATCATTTGACGCTATTTAAACCAGTACCAGACACTTGGTGCACACATGTGTTGCACAATGGTAAATGTCAGACTCTGTCTTTTGCATGTCTTTCAAACAGCACTCTTTTTCCTTCCACCATATTTAGTGGCATATTTCTCAAAAAAACTTTTCTGCGTACCTCTACTTACAGGTACCTTTTGCTTTTTAAGGACTATATCCCTTACCCGGGGGTAAACTTCAGCAGGGCACCCCCCCCCCCTTTTTACCCTTAGGGGGTTACACTTTGCCATTAATCTGGATTAAGGAATATTGTGTGTAAACCCACACCATACTAATCAGGTACTTTACCAGCTTCTTTGTTAGACCTTATTTCTTACTTCCAGTGTTTGTTTAGACCAAATATATGTTTTCCGCTATGCTTATTATTCACTCTCATACTTCTAGATGTCATTTCAGTCCTGGACATATTTAAAAAACTGACACAAATTATTCCATTGAGGATTTATCCACCTTATCACTTGTTTGTTGACCTGCCGGCATAGCCATTGAGCCACCCCTTAAGAAATCTCCAGGTGAGTCAGGGAGTACCTTGCTACTCAATTAGACTTGTTCTACTTTGAATGCATGTCATTTATACATATACTTGTTTCAGCCATACAGATTTGGTACCATTCACCATAATTTGGAGTTACTTCACAAACCTGGCTGCTTCCATGCTCTTCAAGCACAACCTGCCTGCCCAGGTACAAACGTACTACTATATCTCTACTGTCCTCTACTATGCTTTATACATCACGGGCTATACTACTTACATCTATTTTGTTTTATATTATAGAAAGTGGAACATACCACAGTGACCCCTTATATACACCAGGGCTACACACTTCATTGAACTTGGCTCCTTTTTTCAACCCTGTAACACTCAGAGTTTGTTGTTTATGTCGTTCCATCTGTTCCTTACCCCAGCTTCTCCATCAACAAGGCTGAACAGGCAAGCATGCTCTCCCATAGGTGTTGTGTGTTGGTTTGTGCTGTGTGTGGTTTTTTTTTCTCACCATGCCTAGTGATATTATATACCAGACCGATTGATTATTACTCATATTTTACTACTGACAACGAGTACATGTAACACTATAACATTTACCTTTCATATTCATAATAGGTGTGTTTTTCTTTTTATGTAACATTCAGCACCCACCCCATTGTGTACTGAAGAAGCTTTGTCTTAAAGTGAAACGCGTTGACAGATCAGGATGGAGTCATGGTTGGGTCTACACCCACATAATATATGTTAATTGATTACTAGGACCACATTAGACCCCATTTCTCCTTTTTTTTCTTGGTCATATAGGTGGTGCTCAGTCCGTTCCTTGTGAGGGTGCTTTTTATGTTATTGGTATGTAATTGACCTTTTAATCCATTCTTGTAATAAAGTATATATTCATTTTAATTTGTTGTATCTCTATCCTTTGCTGTGCCTACAAAGTCCAGCTTTTTCTTTGGGAGATCTCCTTATCTCCCAATCCTTAATATTTACCAATTGGATGCTGGCATGGTGGGGGTCCTCCTGTCCTACGTTTATTTATTTGTTTTACACTTTATTGGGGTTGAGTGTAGACCAAAATTTAGTGGCATTTCAGAATGTCTGTAGCCATATGCCCCCTTGGGGGTGGCTGGGAGTTATGGTTCACCTGCCCGCTGCCCTCAATCACATGATTTCCACACACCCGGAGTCACTGAACAGGCCAGTACTTTGTTTTTGTTGTTTTATTTAGGGGTTAAACTTGGATGGGGATAGGGATGACTGTGGGATGCCCAAAGATCAATCACGGGACCTTCTATATACACTGCTGTATATACACTCTTTCCTCCAGCACATACACTTGCTGACCGTTACACGTCTCCTTTCTCTCTCTCCTGCACACTATTTGGTGTTAATGGCCTGAAAGGCAATTTATCAGACATCCATGACACCTTCTCTTCCACCACAGCTAGCACATGGGGAGGCCTGCTCTTACTGTTAGCAGGACCTCTGAACCAACTGTTGTGGGTAAGGATCACAAGCTCCCAGTTGTAAAGCTATGGACCCTCGATTGTGTAGCTAAGTACGTTGGTGCTAGCTGGGCGCTGGATGAACTACAACTCCCAGCCCATCCATCTTCCAGGCCCCTCTGGCCTGCCTCACTGTCCAGTGGCCCTCCTTCTCCTGCTTGGTTTCTCCGACCTCTACAGACTGTCCACTGTCCTCCCCAGCCTGCTCCAGCCTTCTCATTCAACTCCCAGAGGCCGCCACTCACCGACACCAGTGGATCCTTTAATGGGCCTTTAATGTAGCCTCTCTACTGCTCTCCTACTCCTTTGTGCTACTCCGGAGCAATGACTCCTCCCCTGGCTGCACCCGAGCCTCCAGGCCTCAAGGTCACCCTCCCCCAGACTGGGGCTCCCTCCTGGTTGAGGCCTCCACAGCACCTCTGCTACATTCTCCACTCTTCCACTCAAACTCTCCTCCTCCCTGCTGGGCAGATCACTGTACTTGAGGAGGCCTGCCCCCTGCCAATCTAGATTGGGGATTGGTCAGGGCTCCTTAACATACATCAGAAAGTGACACCTCCTGATCCATCCCCTTTTCTAGAGCCTTCCAGCACCAAAAGGGAGGAGTATCCAAGGGGTGTTCCTTCCTGCAATCTCCAGCCCTCCCTGAGCCACTCCCCAGCCCAGATCAATACAATCAGGCCTGCACTCACTGTCAGGCCTGACTAGATTTTACCTCTCCTAACAAAAACTCACTACAAAAATGCACCTATAACTATGGGGCTATGGGGGCGCTACATGTCTATCAACACTCTAGGCCACTATGGACTTCAACATGGTCTTTGCACAATGTCAAAGTGACACATTTGAGCTAGTAGATACAGACTCAAATGCTGAAATCTGTCCTGTGGTCTCTACACTGCAGACAGTGACCCCAGCCAGTCATCTTAAGTTGCACAGATTCAAAAGTTTCATAACCTAGAAGTCACTTCAAACAACAGTATCTGTAAAAGTATTATAAACAAACTCTATCCCCAGAGACAATGCGCTGAGGAAACCTGATCCGTTTCTTGAGCAAAATGGCCTACTGAGTGTAGGTAGCCATTCTGGGGATTCAAAGTTAGAATCAAATGAGAAAAACTCTCTCATCATTTTTGGCCATGATTGCAATGCTTTTTTATTGTGCTGCATTATCACCAGGAAGCTGAATACCAAGGATGACTATTTATAGAAGAAGTGTTATGAGTTGCTGGTTTATTGATAAATGGAGCTTACATATTGATGAGTGGTGTGATTTTCAAATGTATTATTTATCACAAGCTTCATAGCATGCTACAAACACAAATAATGACCAATCTTCTAGCTCTAGGTTCCCCAACCCCTGTGCCGTGGACTGGTGCTGGTCCATGACCTGTTGTGTGCCGTGTGGCGGGGGTTGGCAGCAGCTTGATCTCTATTGGTGGTCGCTTGTATTGCCGCCCGGGCTCCGACTCTTGTTTGCTCTGCAGCGAGGGACCTGTATGTGTTTGCTGTGTCCATCATAATGAGGAGAGCAGCTTCCACTTATTGACGGGGGCAGAGCTTCACTTGCTTACCCCCTGCTGTGTGGCAATTGAATATAATAGTCCTGCATTGAAGCTGCACAGCAGGGGGTGAACGGTGAGCGAGTGAGTGAAGCTCCGACCCCTGTCAATAAGTGGCGGCTGCTCTCCTCCTTCTGATGCCCCGGGGCACAACAAACACAGGACTTGGAAAATCCCACCTTCTCCCAGGTGTAAGGTGAGGAGAGATGAAGGGATGCAGGAGCCTGGTGATCTGAGGTGCTCAGTGAGCTTTGTGCAGTGCTCTCTGCAGTGATCCACTCACTGATAGCATTTTCATAGGAGTCTCTATGCAGTCAAACCTCTCTGCTAATGATCTGTAAATACAGATGATTAGCAAAGAGGTTTGACTGCACAGAGATTCCTGTTAAAGCCCTATCAGTGAGTAGCAACAATATCACCCAGCCCCCATCGCCACCAACCACAACTCAACCGCCACCCATGACTAAAAACTCCCACCCCTTGATCCTTGCAAAAATTGGCCGCATGAAACCGGTCCCTGGCACCAAAAATGTTGAGAATTGCTGTTTTAGCTGACAGACTCAGTACTGACCATTCTTTCCCTAGTGTTGACCTTGTTGTCTTTGGGCCCGCTCTGTCACTGCACATCATACTTGGTGAAGCAAAATAGCAAGGGTTTGTAAGTCATGCAAATAACAAGTAGTTATATTAATCTACATGACTATTACAGCTGTCCATGATGAGGTAATTGAATTTATGGATACTTCTAAGTTCATAAATGCCTGCCCCTTTCACACTTCAAGTCATTCCAACTTCAGAGTAGTCCCTATACTACTTTGGACCGACTTTGATGCAAGTTGAGGTCCATAGACCTCAAGTTTACAGAGGCATTCCCTGAAATCGCGGCAAAATCGCGCAAATTTGCAGCGTCAAAATTGCGCAACTTTCAAGTCATGGCAGTGTGAAAGGGGCCTGAGCATTTCATTGCTATATGGGGCCCTGTAAAATATATGTGCTCAGACAGAGGCACTAACTTTGTTGGCACAGCCATGAAACTGCATATCTCTGAATATTGACAAGAAAAATGTGGATAGATAAGGGTTGTACATAGACATTCAACTCACCTCACTCCTATCTGAGAGGGGTATGGGAAAAACATCAGAATACTTCATTCTATATTTATATAGCGGGGGCTGCAATGCTCGCTCATGAGAGTCTGACAACTTTAATGATAGAAGTCTCAGTTATCAGTGATGCCAGATCTATAACATGATCTCATGATTTCACATGACCCTGAGGAAACTTTCTCGCTTACTCCAACACTCTACTTACTCAGAAAATTGGAGAGGTCAGTGCACCTATTGGAGAGTTCAGTGTCAAAAGATCTGGATTTGCACCAGTGGTGAAAAGTGCAAAGTCTTGCAAATACCTTCTGTCTACAATATGCAGCCTTGGGTCAAATGGCAAACTACCAAAACAAATGTTAAACTTGGTGCTGTTCTGGTAAAGGACTGTCAGTTAGAAGTGGCCTTTAGGTCTTGTTACCCAAGTTTTTCCAAGTAAGAGCAAGAAAATCCACAAAGTTGAAAGTCAACAAATAAACGAAGTTGTTCATCAACAGACCAGTTTTCTAATTATTCTTTCTGTTGAAGTCTAAGGAACCGAATAGTGATGATACCAGGTGGGGAGTGTCATGCATCCAACATAAGACTTCATCAGGTTTATTCTTATTCCTCTTGTTTTTTTTTCAGCTTCACTTAGTGGCTTTGTGTCAATTACTTTCCCTGTTCCTAAGCAGCCATGCTTCCTCTCTCATTTGGCCAGTGGCATTTCAAGGTTTCTCTGTTTTCTTAATAGATTGACTTTCAAGTACCCACCTCAGCTACCTTCTCTTGGATTTGCTTATTGCCACCTTCCCTGGCCTTTGGTGTGTTTTCTGAATCTTCATTATTTCTGTTGCCTATTTTGGTCTTCACCAGTACTCCTGAAACACTTCATCTTCTGCTTGTATGGGTTAGCCTCCACATGAAAGAGCAGAGTGATCCTGGGGGTTGGGACCTGGGATTTATTCCAGGGTCTCAAATGTGAATCTCTACTATTTGGAGGACTGCCTTAAGAGAGTCTGGTTCCTGGAAGAGTTTTATACCAGACATGGGTTGTTTGTTTTTATATTTTATTAGGGGGTTTACATTATGTTTTTTTCCAGGGGGTAATTGGTAAATTAAGGTATATATTTTTTATTAGTTATTTTGGATTTTTTTCTTTTTTTCTTGTATATGGGGGTAAATTTTGCATAGGTACCCAAAGCTCTTTCTAGTTTTTGTCAACATTCATGATCTCACTGCTTTCTACAAAATGCCTTGGAACGGGTCTCTCCTCTATGGGAATTATAAAATCTGATGATCTCTAATATTACTACCTTTTTGGATGCCTTCTGGAGAACCCTTGACAAGCCTGGCAGAGTCTCGTCTGCTGCAGGTGCATACCTCCAGCTTTGATAGGAAGGGATAACATAGGCCAATATGTAGTTCTATTTTATACGCTAGTCTCAGGACTTTCATGAAACAATGAGGCCTTTACCACAACCTTCTGGCAAAGTTTGTCTGAAAGCATAAAGTATAAACTAACTGGAATATCCATTTCTACCTGGATGATTTAAGTGCTCTTGAAATATTTAGAATGCAATACCCCCCTCCTGGCCATCTAGCACCCTTTTTCCAGAAGACTCTAGAACGTCCATCTTCTTTGGCTTGTGCTTTAGAGGAACTAATGCAACTAGGCTATATGTACCTTAGACCAGAAGAGCGCACTCATTGCATCAACCAGGGTTTATGCCTTTATTGTGGGGCCACCGGCCACTTGTTAAAAAACTGTCTAGTTCACCCGGGAAAATCTTGTGTCTAGGGAAGGAGTTGTTCTAGATCTGTTCTCCAATTCAGCCAGCTTCCTAAGGTTGGAGGGTGTAGAGTAAAGAGTTCATTCAGAATTGTCAGTGATAGCATGTGGTTACACCACCTTTAGCACCTGATGGTGTATATATATATATATATATATATATATATATATATATATACAGTGCTT
>BLSH010396517.1:594152-606338 GCA_018402905.1 Glandirana rugosa
AGACTAGGCGAAGGGACAAGGACGACTTCTTTTCGTAGGGGTGTTGTACTACGATGGTGGTAAGTAACACTCACAACCTTTAATACTTAAATATTATAATAAAACTTATTATAACCCGAGACTTTATATAATTTACATAATTAATATTACATAATTTATATACAATCAATATAAACACTTACATACTGTATATTATAAACACTTCCAATAAAGTTATACGAGGACCTGTCTCTTTCACAACATACACGTTAAGATAAAGTTTTGAGTACACTTCCTAGCTAACATCATGACTTTTATACTGTTTGAAACCTTTAGGTCAGCTTTCTTATAGCTACTTATATGGCTTTAGTCCATAAGGAGACACACATGACCATGTCTCCTCTAGCATTACTTCACATGAGTTTTGAAATAGAATTGCACATACAACACTTTCTCTGTCCAGGAGCATATTGAAATAACCTTCACAAATATTATATGTCATACATTCACAAATATAACTAACATATATTTAATACATTATAATTAATACATTTAATATATTTCAGAGCCCAATATTATTCAAAATAATATTATAAATTCATAATTTCCAACACTCACAATGAATGGTGGTAGCATCATGTTGTGGGGATGCTTTTCTTCAGCAGGAACAGGGAAGCGGATCAGAGTTGATGGGAAGATGAAAGGAGCCAACTACAGGGCAATCTTAGAAGAAAACCTGTTAGAATCTGCAAAATACTTGAGACTGGGGCAGAGGTTCACCTTCCAGCAGGACAATGACCCTAAACATACAGCCAGAGGTACAATGGAATGGTTTAGATCAAAGCATATTCATGTGTTAGAATGGCCCAGGCATAGTCCAGACCTAAATCCAATTGAGAATCTTTGGTAAGACTTGAAAATTGCTGTTCACAGACGCTCTCCATCCAATCAGACATTGACTTGAGGTATTTTGCAAAGAAGAATGGGCAAAAACGTCACTCTCTAGTGACAAAGCTGTCAGAGACTTTCCCAGAAAGACTTGGAGCTGTAATTGCAGTGAAAGGTGGTTCTGCAAAGTATTTACTCGAGGGGGGGGGGGGAGCTGAATACAAATGCACACCACATGTTTCAGATATTTATTTGTAATAAAATTGGGGAACCATTTATCATTATCCTTCCATTTCACAATTATCTGCCATTTTGTGTTGGTCTATCACATAAAATCCCAATAAAATACATTTGGGTTTTTGGTTATAAAATTTCAAGGGTTATGAATACTTTTTCAAGGCACTGTAAGTCCACAAAAGTATGCTATAAGCAAGTAAGTATTTGGCATTGTGTAGAGTAGAGTTGGGACTGGCCAGAGAGAGATTACTTTGACACAGTTAGCCAGCTTGAACATATATTTCAATTTCAATGTATTTGATAAAAAAATCCTGTTTTAATGCAAAAGTATGCTATAGCAGTATACAAAGAGTTTATTCAGAAATGTCTGCGTTACCATGTGGTAAGCACCTGACGTGTTATAATATGTAAACTATTTGGATTTTAACACAGACATTTCTCCAACATAGAGTACTATGCAAAAGTTTTAGACAGGTGTGAAGAAACACTATAAAGTAAGAATGCTTTCAAAAATATATATTTTAATTGCTTATTTTTATCAATTTAGAAAATGCAAAGCGAGTGAACAGAAGAAAAATCTAAATCAAATCAATATTTGGTGTGACTACACTTTGGCTTCTAACCAGTATCAATTCATCCTGGCCTGCAGAAAGAGTGCATGCTCTGCAAAAGCGTCACCACGTCCCCCATCACATCTGGTCGTGACGTCACATGTGTCCTACTCTGCGTTCCATGGACTACCGGACACCCTGGGAGTCTCTGGCGCTTCTGACCAGCTGGATCACAGTCATTCACCTTTTGGCAGACCCTGACTGAGACCAGTGTTGGCGAGGATAATCCACACAGCGCTACATGCTTATACTTTATCTCTGCTTGTGAGTGCATTACTTTTTTAACATTAATAGCACTTAATGCAGCAGATGAAAGACACATCATGCTTAATTCCCTTTGACACCAGAAGATGTCCAGCATTGTCATCAGCACAGAACTGGAAGAAGCCAGTGGGACTCGGGTACACCCATATACTGTGCAAAGAAGTCTGACCAGAAATGGTCTTCATGGAATAAATAAGGCCTAAAAGCCACACCTCTATTGTAGAAATAAGGCTAAGCGACTCAACTATGCACAAAAACACAGGAATTGGGGTGCAGAAAAATGGCAGCAGGTGCTCTGGACTGAGGAGTCAAAAATTGAAATATTTGGCCATAGCAGGAGGTAGTTTGTTAGCCAAAGGGCTGGAGACTGATACAATAAGTGCCTGCAGGCAACAGTGAAGCATGGTGGAGGTTACTTGCAAGTTTAGGGCTGTATTTCTGCAAATGGAGTTGGAGATTTGGTCAAGATGAATGGTGTCCTCAATGCTGAGAAATACAGGCTGATACTTATGCATCATGTTATACCATCAGGGAGGCATGTTAGTCCCAAATTTATTCTGCAGCAGGGCAACAACCCCAAACATGCAGCCAATGTCATTAAGAACTATCTTCAGCGTAAAGAACAAGGAATCCTGAATGTGTTGGTTTGGCCCCCACAGAGCTCTGATCGCAACATCGAGTCTTTCTGGGATTACATGAAGAGACAGTAGAGGCAGCCTACATTCACATAAGATCTCTGATTAGTTTTCCAAGATGTTTGGAACAACCCTCTTGCCAAGTTCCTGCAAAAACTGTGCCCAAGTGTACCTAGAAGAATTCATGCTGTTTTGAAGACAAAGTGTGGTCACACAAAATACTGATTTGATTTGGTTTTCTCTTCTGTTCATTTCCTTTAACACTTTCTATTTCTGAAAGCTTTCCTTACAGCATTTTTCACACCTGCCTAAAACTTTTGCACAGTACTGTATGTGAACCAAAAATCCAAGGTTTGCCAAAAAAATATGTAAGGGCGTATAACAGTGTACAGAGGGTAATTTAGAATTTGCACCAACTGCTGAGGCCCTAATGCCATTACAATTAAAAATTTGTATCCTCTTCCACTAATTTGTTAATTCTTCAACAGACTCCAGAGCACTTGTATTTTCTCTAAATTGTATCTCAGTGGAGCTTAAAAACTGATTAGGATTTGAGAAGACAACACATAAAAGACAGGAATTATGAGTATCACGTGATGCTCTTTAGCTTATGCAATGCCCAAAATTTTGTCAACAAGGTCAGGTCTTTAGTGACCTCTTGTATACTTGTGTTATAATCTACCTAAATGATATTCTTGTCTTCTCATCAGACTTGTGCTCTTATCGTCGTAACGTAAAAAAGATTCTATGGGGGCTTAGGGACAACTGCCTGTACCCCAAGTTTCAAACTTGGGTTCCATTTTGTGGCTCAAGGTCTATTCATAAATCCAACCAAACTTGGGGCTATCTCTGACTGGTCTCAAACATCTGGACTGAAGTCCTCTCAGGGGTTCATCAATTATTATAGCCAGAGCATCTGCTTCTATCTGTGGATTGATGTCTACTCATTGGTCCCTAAACATACATTTCTAAGGTTGGTGACTAATATACAAATTGAACCACAGAGCACACATACAAAAAAAAGGTTGCTTTCAAATCTTACAAGGCTACTTAAAAACACCTGATCTTAATGAGTAAATATGGGGATTTAGTTACACCATATGATACACCAGTACTTCACTATCAGTGTCCACTAGTAAGTAGTTATAGGAGGTGTCCCTTTATAGTGCAGCTATAACAGAGAAATCTGCAGCTAGCACACTTCTCCTATGTAAGGAATGAGTATGCCCCATGGTTTTGAAAAGTGGGATTCATCTTTCAGTCTATCAATAGTGTAGGACCCCCTGAACATACTTTGACGCAGTGGTGGGCTTAAGCACTGTATGGCCATATGGTGCGACTAAATCCCCATATTTATTAAGATCAGGTGTTTTTAGGTAGCCTTGTAAGATTTGAAAGCAACCCTTTTGTGTGTATGTGTGCACTATTCTCTGTGGTTCAATGTTTTTAGGGTTCACCAATCAGTATCGCTAACTCATCTTCAACCGTTCTACTCTGGTGGTTCCCATCATGAACCTTACCGTAAAGGGTGCAAATGCAGGATTCTGCCCCCCCCAAGCCATTGATGCCTTTCACAGACCCAAGACAGACTTTCTCACTACCTTTGTTCTCATGCATCCAGATATCGCCAAGCCCTTTTCTCTGGAGGTTGATGCCTCATCAGTTGGGGTGGGCGCTGTCCTACTCCAAGTTCTGTCCTTTTGAATTCGGATGCCAACAGAAGAAACTGCACCATCAGGACACAAGAGCTTCTGGCTTTTAAACGTACCCAGCACACATGGTGATAATTATTAGAGGGTTTCTCACAGCGCACCATTATCTACACTGACAATAAAAACATTATATCTGTAAACTGCTCAATGGTTGAACTCCCAACAAGCCCAGTAGTCCCTCTTCTTCACTAGATTTAATTTCAAAGTTATCTTCCATCCCCATTCCAAAAACGTCTATACAATGAATTGTCCACGTCCTTTTATGGTTTCAATTCTGAAATTCTTGTGGTCCTAGATACCATTGATCCTCCTTATCAAACTCTGGCAACCACTCATATCCAGTTCTTCCATGTTCCCCCTGGAAAGACATTTATAGTGTCCAATCTTTGCCACAAAATCCTCAGATGTGAATAGTCTGACATATTGAAGGATCAAAGCATTTAGCTGTATGTAAAGCTGCACATAGGCCACAGGGTAATGTGTAGCAAGGACAGAACACCACATATGTAAGACATCTGCCCATCCATGGCAAGCCTAAGGTAGTCCTGAGCCTCATTCTACCATCTCTGTAATCTACTGCTCCAGAACTGCTAGTCTGTTTCATTAAAGGAGTTGAGAAACTCATTTGCACAATAAATAAATAAACAGGAATGAGTCAATCTCAAACTAATATAAATGGTGATGCTGGCTCTGGAACAAATTTTTATAAAGAGACTGAGGGTGTACTCAGATAAACTGAACAATGTCGGTCACACTCCCATGCTTACCAGACCAGCGATGTCTGCTTTGCTACACAGCTCTCCAGTGAACTGCACCCAGACCACTTGTTCCAAGTGGTCCTGGGGGCAGTATGCTTAACCAGTCCCAGGTTCAGTTCAGAGCACTCAAACTACACAAATGAACCATCCCAAGCGGCTGAAATATGCCTGAGACAGGTTAAAAGTGCTAATGTAAGTGCACCCTAAATTGTAAAATGGAACAAAACAGAAAAATAGTGACAATGTAACAATTCAGACCTTTATACACAGACCCATTAGATGCATATAAAATGATGAACATTGTGACATAAAATAAATAGTAAGAAATCGTGACTTAACATTAGTACAAAGAAATATAAAGACAAATAAAAGTCCCTTAAAAACAGACTGGTTTGTACCCCTTAAATTTAATGGTTAGGAAAGGCAATAGGAAAAGATTAGAAAAGAGGATTAGACAGACAGAGATTTCTGTCACCATGTGATGTGATATATTGCTAAATATAACCATAAACAAATTTATTTTAACATAATTGCTCTGAGTCTTTTCAAGCCCTAAGATGACCTTCAAAGCGAAAACACACTTTTGCCCTGAACTATTCTAAATTTGTGCTGCTAAGCTGTTAGACATGTCATAGATAATTACATTAATGTTGATTTGCCTAATAACGTATGTGTTTTTACTCAGTACAGAACATTAAAAAAAGAAATAAACACTCAAAAATATGTATTTATTATATATATTCACAAAAAGGCCATGATACAGAATAAATAAATATATATCTATATATACAGTATCTGACAAAAGTGAGTACACCCCTCACATTTTTGTAAATATTTTATTATATCTTTTCATGTGACAACACTGAAGAAATTACACTTTGCTGTAAATTTGCTGTCCCCTCAAAATAACTCAACCACAGCCATTAATGTCTAAACATGAAAATGTCCAAAATGGTCCCAATTAGCCATTTTTCATCCCCGGTGTCATGTGACTTGTTAGTGTTACAAGGTCTCAGGTGTGAATGGGGAGCAGGTGTGTTAAAATTGGGGTTATCACTTTCACTCTCTCATACTGGTCACTGGAAGTTCAACATGGCACCTCATGGCAAAAAACTCTCTGAGGATCTGAAAAAAAAAAAGAATTGTTGCTCCACATAAAGATGGCCTAGGCTATAAGAAGGTTACCAAGACCCTGAAACTAAGCTGCAGCATGATGGCCAAGACCATACAGCGGTTTAACAGGACAGGTTCCACTCAGAACAGGCCTCGCCATTGTTGACCAAAGCAGTTGAGTGCACGTGCTCAGCGTCATATCCAGAGGTTGTCTTTGGGAAATAGATGTATGAGTGCTGCCAGCATTGCTGCAGAGGCTGAAGGGGTGGGGGGTCAGCCTGTCAGTGCTCAGACCATACGCCACACACTGCATCAAATTGAGCTGCATGGCTGTCATCCCAGAAGGAAGCCTCTTCTAAAGATGATGCACAAGGAAGCCTGCAAACAGTTTGCTGAAGACAAGAAGACTAAGGACATGGATTAATGGAGCCATGTCCTGTTGTTTGATGAGACCAAGGTAAATGTATTTGGTTCAGATGGTGTCAAGCATTTATGGTGGCAACCAGGTGAGGAGTACAGAGACAAGTGTGTCTTGCCTACAGTCAATCACGGTGGTGGCAGTGTCATGGTCTGGGGCTGCATGAGTGTTCCTGGCACTGGGGAGCTGAAGTTGATTGAGGGAACCATGAATGCCAACATGTACTGTGTCATACTGAAGCAGAGCATGATCCCCTCCCTTCAGAGACTGGGCCGCAGGGCAGTATGCCAACATAATAACCCCAAACACCCCTCCAAGACGACCATTGCTTTGCTAAAGAAGCTGAGGGTAAAGGTGATGGACTGGCCAAGCATGTCTCCAGGCCTAAACCCTATTGAGCATCTGTGGGGCATCCTCAAATGGAAGGTGGAGGATCGCAAGGTCTCTAACATCCACCAGCTCCATGATGTTGTCATGGAGGAGTGGAAGAGGATTCCAGTGGCAACCTGTAAAGCTCTGGTGAACTCCATGCTCAAGAGGGTTAAGGCAGTACTGAAAAATAATGGTGGCCACACAAAATATTGACACTTGGGGCCCGATTTGAACTTTCCCTTAGGGGTGTACTCACTTTTATTGCCAGTGGTTTAGACCTTAATGGCTGTGTGTCGAGTTATTTTGAGGGGACAGCAAATTTACATTGTTATGAAAGCTGTACGCTCACCACTTTACATTGTAGCAGTGTTGTCACATGAAAAGATATAATAAAATATTTACAAAAATGTGAGGGGTTTACTCACTTTTGTGAGATACTGTATATATATATATATATATATATATATATATATATATATATATATATATGGCAAAGTATTGCTGCACAAATATTTACTGCAATGTCACTCAAACAGATCCATCACAGAAGTTCCATCATGACAGTTTTGGGCTATTAAGGGTAGCGCCCTACTTTTTTCACCTCCCTAAGTGAGAATAACCTGACAGGCTAGTAAAATTGGAGTTACAATGGATAGACAACACAGGCTGATACTGCAGGTCACTGAAATCTGAGAGTTGCTAACCTCCCATAACTTCAAAGCTGTCTCCCATCTTAGAGTGTGCAATGTAAGACTCCATTCATACCTGGATACACATGAGAAATGCGCAACGCAGTTGCATTGCTATTCATTGAAAATAGTTCCCCAACGTGGTAAGCAGGCACATGCTTTGCCACATCAAAGAACATGCAACACGCTGTAAAACACCCTGTAAAAAACGCACAAACTAGAACATGCATGAGCTATTTTGGCGTGTTTGTTGCGAGAAGGGCAGCCTGTTAAAATCAATTGTGTTGCACAAAAATTGCACGATAAAACAAATGTTTTACATATGCTCAGCCTGAATTGAGTCTTGAGTCTCGTACATACATAAATGATCATCCTTTTTTTTTTTTTGCATGCTAGTCTCATATCGACAATGAAGAGGTTACTAAAGTTACGAAAATTCTCATATGACAGAATACAACCTCGGAAGTGATGTGATGTATTGCATTGTATTGTAATGTATTCTTTCGTTTACGAGCATGCACAGTCTTGGTCACATTTTATTCAGATGAATACTGTACTGATTAAATAAAAATTGTTCATTCTGGTATCGTATGAGAAACATTTTCGTGCTTGTCCCTTTGGATAATTTTGCATAAACTGTGATCGGCTCTCGAAAAGCTGTGTACCTGGCTGCCCCAGTTGAAGTCCTATCGGACGAAACGCGTAGGGTGAGGAGGGTCTACTCCGGCTCATTGCGCTTGTTCTTAGACGTTGGAATTCCATGTGAAGCTTCTTTTATCCTTTATGCATGCACCGCTACCTACCATTCCGAGTGTTTGTACTTTCTCTGGACACCTTGGATGTATGGTTATTCCCTTGGAGGTGGAGGTTTCCTGTGGATCGGGTTTGCTTGACTGGAGCTCCGAAGCTGGTGGAAAGATCTCTTCCTTGGAGCGTATCCATGATTTAAGGCGTTTCCCCAGAGTACATCTGGTAAGGGTATTTATTTATTCCCAATATTGGATTTGCTACAAGCTGAGGAAGCGTGTCTTATTATCAAACCCTGGATCCTGACCATTAGGACTATATACATACTAGTGTGAACTATCTGGACTGGTTTCAATGAATTTGTTGATACATTCATTTGACTACATTGAATCAGCGCTGCACTTTTTGGTTTTTGCTTTACAATATGAAGGCAGACAGTACAGTTACAATACAATACAGGAGGAATCGGAGGGCCCTGCTCGTTAGAGCTTACGATCTAGAAGTAAGGGTCAAGTGAAACAAAAGGTAATAACTGTGGGGGTTGAACTGATGAAGAAAATGAAAATACATTTGTTAGGTGTGGGTAGAATAAGCTTCTCTGAAGAGGAAGGTTTTCAGGGATTGTCTAAAATCTCGCAGAGTAGGAGATACTCGGACAGTTTGGGGTAAGGAGTTCCATTAGATTGGAGAGGCTCTGGAAAAGTCCTGCAGGCGAGCAAAGGAGGAGGTGACGAGGGAGCTGGAGAGCAGGAGGTCTTGAGAGGAACGAAGAGAACGATTAGGTTGGTATTTCGAGACTAGGCTGATGATGTAGCTGGGGGCTAAATTGTGTACGGCTTTGTAGGTTGTTGTGAGTATTTTGAATTTAATTTGTTGGGTGAGCAGGAGCCAGTGGGGGGATTGACAGGGAGGAGTAGCAGACACAGAGCGATTGGTAAGGTGGATGAGTCTGGCAGCAGCATTCATGATGGATTGAAGGGGGGATAGCCTGTGTAAAGGTAAGCCAATGAGAAGGGAGTTGCAGTAGTCCAGAGTGAATTAAGAGCTTTGTTGTGTGATTGGTTAGAAAGGGGCGTATTTTTGAGATGTTGCGTAGGTTGAGGCAGCAGGATTTGGACAGTGATTGGATGTGGGGCTTAAAGGGAAGTTCAGCATCCAGGACTACACCTAGGACCTTGGCATGTGGGGATGGGCTGATAGTTGTGCCATCGATTATGACAGAGAGATTGAGGAAAGGGGCACGTGGTGGAGGAAAAGTGATAAGTTCGGTTTTGGATAGATTAAGTTTGAGGAAGTGGTGTGACATCCAGACTGATATATCTGTTAGTAAATTTGTGATACGAGGTGGCTGAGGGAGTGAGCTGAGGGGTAGATAGATAGATTTGGGTGTCATTGGCATACAGATGGTATTGGAAGCCATGGGAGGCTATAAGCTGACCTAGGGAGGAGGTGTAGATTGAAAATAGGAGCGACCCAGAACCTTGGGGGACCCCAACAGAGAAAGGAAGAGGAGAGGAGGAAGTAGAGTTGTAAGTAATGGTAAAGATGCGATTAGATAAGTAGGAAGAGAACCATCGAAGAGTAGAATCACGGAGACCAGTGGCATGGAGTTTTTGAAGGAGGAAGAGGTGGTCAACCGTATCAAAGGCAGCAGAAAGGTCCAAAAGTAGGAGTACAGAATAGCGTCCATTGGTTTGAAGATTGAAGATGTGGGTTAAAGAGTGTAGAATCGAGTCAGAGGGTGAGCGTAATATTTGCGAGAGAACAGGATCCAGCGGGCAGGTGGTTAGCTTGACCTTAGCGAGTAGTTTAGCAACCTCATTTAAAGTGGCGGGGTTGAATGAGGGAAGCAGTGATTGTACCTTTAGGCATGAAGTGTGAAGCGTGGAAGGTATTTGAACAGCCAAGATCTCTTCACAAATTGTTTTGATCTTCAGTTTGAAGTGAAGTGAAGTAAAAAGATCATGGAGAGAGGTCAGTTTGTTACAGACCGAGCGGGCATTCCAAAGGGCGCAAGACAAAGGGAGTCCGATTTTGGGGAGAAGAGAAATGGGAATTCGATTGTGTGCATTGTGGCTGCAATCGGAGGGTGCAGGGTAATGGGTGCGTTGAGTATAGTTAAATGATGGAGGCCCAGGGTTTAGGGATATATCTCCAGAGGTTAGGAGAAGCAGAAGGGTGAGGGAGATAATGTGGGAGTGCGATTTATAAGTCGTGACATGCTGTAGTGTCCTGGCGTATTTTAGTGCGTGTGGGCACAGAATTAGTAGGAGTTGGTGAGTGCAGTAATAAGGAGAGGATAGAAGTGAGGGTGATATATATAAGCTGTGAGGTGGAGAAGAGGGGTGAAGGAGAGTTAGTTTAAGGATGCAGAACAGAGTTGTCAGAAGGAGTGGTTGAGAGTGCATGTTAAGAGGAGAAAGAGCTAAAGTGGTAAACAAGTTCACCTGTAGTTTGTGTGGTGTTATTCAAAGTATTTTCTTGTGTTTATTCGCTTTTGCATTCGCTGAAGTGCAGAGTCAAAAGTGCTTCCACTTATAGAATAGCCCCACTTTGAGAATAAGCCCCTGCTGCAAAGGCAAACCCCCTGCAAATGCTCCCTCTAAAGGTGATTGAATTTATACTGATAGTGATGGGGGGGTGGGTGCATTGCAAATTAGCAATCAGGAGGTAATAAATAATGGGTGACTAGGCAGAGCAAAAGTCTCACTTAAAAAAACAGAACAACAGGGGCACTAAAGGTAAACAGGCCATAGTTTTGGGAAAGACAAGGGACAAATGAAAGTGTTGCAGTGTGGCCAGCTATATAGATAGTTAAGCAGGAAAAAAAAAAAACATACCAGGATAATTAAACAGACTTTAGCAAAAAGGGACAGCAAGGTTTCAGTTTTTTGGGTGGTTGATTCAGAGAACATACCAGGATAATTAACCACTTCAGATCCGCGCTATTGGCAAAATACGGCTCCAGCGCGGATCTGAAATGCAGGGAGGACGTCCATGGACGTCCTCCACTGCGCATGCTCCTGTGCGCCCCCTGGCGGCAGCGGCGCCGCGCGCGGCGCACGCTGCGCGAGCGTGCCCGTGGGTCGGGCGGACTCGATGTCCGCCCGAGACCCGCCGATCACCTTTAGGAGCCTCAGAACGGGGAACCGCCGTTGTAAACACGGCGGTTCCCCGTTCTGTGACAGGGGACAAGCAGATCTACTGATCCCTGTCACTGGGATCAGTTAGATCTGTTATGTCCCGGCCAGCCCTGCCCCCCCCACAGTTAGAACACACCCAGGGAACATATTTAACCCCTTCACTGCCCCCTGCAGGTTAACCCCTTCACTGCCAGTTACATTTACACTGTGTGCAGAATTATTAGGCAAATGAGTATTTTGACCACATCATCCTCTTTATGCATGTTGTCTTACTCCAAGCTGTATAGGCTTGAAAGCCTACTACCAATTAAGCATATTAGGTGATGTGCATCTCAGTAATGAGAAGGGGTGTGGTTTAATGACATCAACACCCTATATCAGGTGTGCATAATTATTAGGCAACTTCCTTTCCTTTGGCAAAATGGGTCAAAAGAAGGACTTGACAGGCTCCGAAAAGTCAAAAATAGTGAGATATCTTGCAGAGGGATGCAGCACTCTTAAAATTGCCAAGCTTCTGAAGCGTGATCATCGAACAATCAAGCGTTTCATTCAAATTAGCCAACAGGGTCGCAAGAAGCGTGTGGAAAAACCAAGGCGCAAAATAACTGCCCGTGAACTGA
>BLSH010396517.1:623302-641586 GCA_018402905.1 Glandirana rugosa
AGGGTGTCCTTCTGGATAGTAAAGTCCCTTACCGTCGTATAGGCTTTTGAATTCATCTCACTAACTGCGTATGGAGGTTGGTATACAACGCAGTGATGGAAGGAAGCACTTCCTATGATAGGTAAAGAATTTTGATAACCTCCTAAATCGGTATAGGAGTCTTTGAAAAAACCAGTGGTATCTGTATCTTCGTAACATATCAAGGTAAGGGGTGAGTTTCCCCAATCGTTGACACGTCTTCCACGACGTTGTTCCAAGGTGCGTACTACTTCGTGAGCACCTTAAGGAAGAGTTCCCAGATCTCATATAAAGAAATGGATAGTATCCTTCACGAAGGAAGGTAGTGACGCAACATATGGTTGGAGGTATGCGTCAATCACTCTACTTAAGTTTTCGGATATGCTGCCATTCCCTGAAATGATAGGTCTTCCTGTGGGAGCAAGGGGATTTTTATGTATTTTCGGGAGGCTGTAGAAAGTCAGCACTCTTGGATATTTTGCACGCGGAAAGTTTTCACCCTACAACTTTAAAAAAATCTATACCATATGGACAATATCTCGGTTGAGGAGAAACTGTTCTGATGATCACACGTATAAATGTGAGGCGGCACTCCTTCAGAACAGACTATTAGAGAGAGGATACAGTCGGTCGTGTTTGAGGCGAGCCTTCAATCAAGCTTCACAACACACCCGACAAAATCTTCTGTTCAAACAAAAAAAACCCTCACCTCCCAATTATGATACAACACGTATCATTATGAGATATTCAAATCAGCATTTAAAAATTCATGAAATCATCAGTAGACACTGGTCTATCTTGACTGATGACCCCTGCCTACAGAGATTTTTACCACCTACTCCCGCTATTACATACAAAAGGGCAACGTCAGTCAAGGATAAACTAGTACACAGTGAGTTCAAAGAAATAGGGGAGAAGAAACATTGTCCTGCCTTAGGCACATATCCCTGTGGGCATTGTACACAATGCCCACATATTAGAAAAGGCAAAACAATGGTGCTCCCTAATGGGCGCACTTTCCAGGCCAAACATTTTGCCAATTGTCAGACCAAAGGGGTAGTATATCTAATGACCTGTGACTGCGGGGCATATTATGTCGGTAAGACAAAACAGGAATTCCACAAAAGAATATCAAAACATATATACAGCATGGAAATTGGAAACCATTATCTCCCGATTGGACGTCATGTGGTAGTGCGACACAATTATCGCATGCCCAAGGTACAGTTCACCGTCCTCGATCGGGTCCATCCCCCCGATCGAGGAGGAGACTGGAATAAAACATTGCTCCAACGTGAACAAAAATGGATCTTTAGACTACAGGCGACATCATCCCCAGGGCTAAATGAATCCATTTCCTACGCTCCATTCTTGAAAGGGTTTGCGTCAGGAAAAACCCAATAATTCACAAAGAATCCTATATATGTCCCCGCATTCCCAGGTCATATGTCCGTTATTAAAAAGTACAATAATCTTTCCATGCAGCTCCCTCCCAGGTGGTTGAGGCAACTAGTTCTTTTGGGTGCTTTTCCTCCCCCCTGGGAGTATGTAATAGATTTTTTTAATATAATATTAACTATTTACAATTACAAAATATATGAATTTTTTCCGCTGTATAACTTAATGTCAAATGCAATACAAAAAACATATGAGTTGTTCGAACAATATGTTTAATTGTTACAAATTACTATTTTTTCTTTTTCTCTTTTTTTCTTTTTTGGCCCACAGTGCAGTGCATGGGACTGTCATGGCTTTGGTCTTCTCGGCCCTCTATTCGCGGCGGTGCTCCTCCTATGGGAGTTTCCCGGCCAGTTTGGAGGAGTCACACTCCCCCTATGTACCGCCCGGGGTCCTCTTTGACGGCTCGTCAGGAGGCCCTCTGGTGGACAAATACTGGCCGGCGGCATCCCGGATCCCTTCCGCACGGTCTGCGGCGATCGCGCGCATGCGCGGTTTTCGCCGCGACCGGATATGACGTCATACGTCATTCTAACATCAGCAGGAAGTGACGGCAGTGGCCGAGGACACTTCCGGGACGCCGGGGAGCCCACACGAGGCTGCTAGTACAGCCAGCTGATTTCCATCAGCTGTTTTGCAATGCACACCCCCACAGGGAACTGGTATTTAAGACACAGTAAAGGTAAGGTAAGGACACATGGAGGTTTTCCTCCAGCCAGGCTGGAACATTGGGCTGCACCTTTGGGTAAGAAGAGCATCTTTTTCTGATACACAATTTTTTAAAAAATGACATGGAAGTGAGTTTTCTTCTCTCCCCCTTCGTCCTCTTTCATGATTGTTACCTTTACTATTCCTTACCTTGGAGACAGTGATAAAATTTCTGTTTCTCCGAAGTAATGCAAACTTTTTGCATATTTTTCACAGTGGTCAATGCTGGTTTTTCCTGCAAGTCAGTGAACGCTTTGGGCATTTCTGCCCTTAGGTCATTAGTAAGTATTTTAACCTATTTTTTACTAGGTGTACGCATATACAGAGACACATATATACGGTTTGAGCCAATAAATTTTTTCACATAGCCTATCTGTGATGCAACCCTCTATTTGCTCATAATAAACATAGGTGACATTGATACTGATGTCGAATGTAGTACAGACAGTAAAAAGTTATTCTCACATAGCATTTGTCTATATACACCTATTACACCTACGCTATATTAGCAATTATGGAATTAATTTACTATATATATATTTTTTACTCCTTATAGGAGAGTAAATTGCAATCTCCCCCCTCTGCACCAGGGAGGATTGAGTGTGACCTCTTGCAAACTCCCATAACCATGGTGGAGCGCTTGACCCTGGGTGGATGGTCGGGATGACCATGGAGTAAGCTCATGCGGCCTTTTTACATTGCCCTGTTGAATAAATTTTAAAAAATGCTCTGGATGATGGGAATTCGCATTTAAAAACCATTTTGCAGCTCTGTAAGTGTTGGATGTTATTATATAATAAGTATTCATTGTACTTTGTATGACTCTAAATTTTACATATTCTCTAATATCGCAGAATATTGGTCATTGGGTAATGCCCCCAATCCCCCTGAGGAAGGCCTAGACACCGTTGAAGGGCCGAAACGCGTAGGGGACCTCATGTGGCTCATAGCTGCACAGTTTGTCATTTCACTCCTTTTATGTTGCAAGTGTTTGTTTGTAATGCATGTCCCATTAATGTACAACCAGAGCTCCTTTTTATGCATTTTTCACATCGTTTTTTCATGATCTAATGTTAAGCGGAAAATAATAAAAAATTGTAAGATTTTCAACAAAATCGTTTGGACTTGCTTATATATTTTTTACTGCCACTAAACCCTTAATGGGGAAAATTTCTCTAGATGTATTTAACAACATAGGGAGCACAAACAACATCTCTACATGAAGTGGCATGTTTGGGATTCGAAACCAGAAACTCAGCGCTGCTAGGCAGATGTGCTACCTTGTGAGCCACTGGGCTGCTACATGTGGAACCCTCCTACACATATATACTGCATCTTTTTGGACATATAGGTGGCGGAATTACGTTAGTCAGGAGTTATTTTTCTTGATTTATTCTGTGATATTTGGTGGTTCTTGGTGTGTGAGTGTAGAATAGTGTTTTACCCTCTGATTTTTGTGAATGATATTTTTATTTCTGATGTTGGCACACATATCATATTTTTTGGGCTCAAATTAGGATAATTTGGAAATAATAAAAAACACACAAAATTGTGACTCCTTTTAAATTTACATCAACAATGGTAATGTTTGTAGTTTGTAAAGACACCTGTGTAAGTTTTGGGTAAATATTTTTGTGAGATGGACTGCAACAAGTGAAAGTGACAGAGAAAAAAATATTTTACCAAAACATGAAAACATTACACATTCTAGCATTCTTAAAAACAAAATAGATGATGAAGAAGCAGCATTGTTGCAATGGCAATTTCTTTGAGATAAAGATACTTTGCATCTCAACATGAAAAGGATTTATTTGGGGAAGTTACAATTGTACCATTATAATCAATGGCTGAAACTTGCATTGGGCTACATAACTCTCATTTTCATTACGCTCTTTAACCCAGCGCTAATTTTGGTATTTACTATAGTGCGCTGTATAAAAGCCATGGGAGTTAAAATTAGAGTACTTTCCATGTCTGAGCATACTCAGTTGTGCTCAGTTGTGCTGGCAGCTAGTTGTAAAGAGACGAGGAATTTATCTCTTCTCAGACTTTTAAAGATATTTCAGTGTAGAAGTTACTTTTTCACACAGTTTACAAGCAGATTATCTTTAAACAATATACCGCATATTTCAGTACTATTTAGGCGATCACATCATGCTCTTAACATTATTTCCATGTGCAATTCTCCAGGTCCTGACTGGAGTAAGGGTTTGGGTGCTCTCTGTTGCCTGGGCGCTATAGTGAATTTGATATTGGGAGTATTTTGCTCCAGCGCTATTGTGAATTACGTCTGGGAGCTAATTAGCACGATTTATGTAATTTTAGCGCTATTTAGTGGGATTGCGGTAATTTTGCCGCTAATTAGCGGCCGGCGCTATAGTAAATGACCCCCCTAGTGTCCCCATTGGAAGATTCCCTCCTATTACTTTTTGGGGGCAAATCCAAAATTTGGGATTTTCCTTCACTTTCGCTTTCAGTGAAAATGGTAAACAGGACAAAAAGAGAGAGGGTGAATCTCCCTAACAAGGGCACAGATAGCATTAAAACTGACAGGTATTCTAATCCCTCTCTACTCTATCGTTAGCAACTGAGATCGGCATAATGTCTAATTATGTACAGCCCATAGTTAAATCATGCCACTCAGTATAAGCAATATATTTTCCAACATGCAGCCAGCCACTTACAGTATAGTAGGGCACATCTGTGGTCATTTCGTCATGTACTGCCACACCACTAGACATAGCCAGAAGCCTCATTGTTAGGCTTCTTGCACACGATAGCCCTATTTGAGCATCTACTCTTTCAGACTTTTTTTTATGTATTTGTGCGTATTTTCGCGCATTTTCACACAGACTTATTCTCACAACCTTGTTCTGCAGATTGCAAAAAATGGCCATTATTTGTGCGGGCTTACACGCATTCACGCGCATATAGGAGTAAATTAACTGACCAAAAATGCAGATTTTTCTATTTTTTTAAAATTGAAAAATACACGGTGCTTGTTTACACGCCTGTGTGCATAGGCACATTACAACGAATGGGCTGTATTTTAGCTCAGTAAAAAAATAAGTTGTACTGAGCTTTTTCAAACTGCAGTGTGCAAGAGGCCTAAGACTCTCCACTAGTTCAATCCCATCATACTCCATTATTTTGGAGGTCACAAGTAGGCAATGCTATTGGTGTTGAGGGTGTAGCATCCAGCATGTGTGCCAGCTAGTATGCAGTTGTTGAAAGAGCTCAGCATGCAACTTACAGAAGGCCAATCCTATCTTGGGCAGTAGAGCCCTGGATAAGTAAGAATATTGTGGACTGGTTGTATTTTTTCAAAGTACAGTGCCTTGCGAAAGTATTCGGCCCCCTTTGAACTTTGCGACCTTTTGCCACATTTCAGGCTTCAAACATAAAGATATAAAACTGTAATTTTTTGTGAAGAATCAACAACAAGTGGGACACAATCATGAAGTGGAACGAAATTTATTGGATATTTCAAACTTTTTTAACAAATAAAAAACTGAAAAGTTTATACTTTGTAGCGCCACCTTTTGCTGCGATTACAGCTGTAAGTCGCTTGGGGTATGTCTCTATCAGTTTTGCACATCGAGAGACTGAAATTTTTGCCCATTCCTCCTTGCAAAACAGCTTGAGCTCAGTGAGGTTGGATGGAGAGCGTTTGTGAACAGCAGTTTTCAGTTCTTTCCACAGATTCTCTATTGGATTCAGGTCTGGACTTTGACTTGGCCATTCTAACACCTGGATATGTTTATTTGTGAACCATTCCATTGTAGATTTTGCTTTATGTTTTGGATCATTGTCTTGTTGGAAGACAAATCTCCGTCCCAGTCTCAGGTCTTTTGCAGACTCCATCAGGTTTCCTTCCAGAATGGTCCTGTATTTGGCTCCATCCATATTCCCATCAATTTTAACCATCTTCCCTGTCCCTGCTGAAGAAAAGCAGGCCCAAACCATGATGCTGCCACCACCATGTTTGACAGTGGGGATGGTGTGTTCAGGGCGATGAGCTGTGTTGCTTTTACGCCAAACATAACGTTTTGCATTGTTGCCAAAAAGTTTGATTTTGGTTTCATCTGACCAGAGCACCTTCTTCCACGTTTGGTGTGTCTCCCAGGTGGCTTGTGGCAAACTTTAAACAACACTTTTTATGGATATCTTTAAGAAATGGCTTTCTTCTTGCCACTTTTCCATAAAGGCCAGATTTGTGCAGTATACGACTGATTGTTGTCCTATGGACAGAGTCTCCCACCTCAGCTGTAGATCTCTGCAGTTCATCCAGAGTGATCATGGGCCTCTTGGCTGCATCTCTGATCAGTCTTCTCCTTGTATGAGCTGAAAGTTTAGTGGGACGGCCAGGTCTTGGTAGATTTGCAGTGGTCTGATACTCCTTCCATTTTAATATTATCGCTTGCACAGTGCTCCTTGGGATGTTTAAAGCTTGGGAAATCTTTTTGTATCCAAATCCGGCTTTAAACTTCTTCACAACAGTATCTCGGACCTGCCTGGTGTGTTCCTTGTTCTTCATGATGCTCTCTGCGCTTTAAACGGACCTCTGAGACTATCACAGTGCAGGTGCATTTATACGGAGACTTGATCACACACAGGTGGATTCTATTTATCATCATTAGTCATTGAGATCAACATTGGATCATTCAGAGATCCTCACTGAACTTCTGGAGAGAGTTTGCTGCACTGAAAGTAAAGGGGCTGAATAATTTTGCACGCCCAATTTTTCAGTTTTTTATTTGTTAAAAAAGTTTGAAATATCCAATAAATTTCATTCCACTTCATGATTGTGTCCCACTTGTTGTTGATTCTTCACAAAAAATTACAGTTTTATATCTTTATGTTTGAAGCCTGAAATGTGGCAAAAGGTCGCAAAGTTCAAAGGGGGCCCAATACTTTCGCAAGGCACTGTAACTTACAGATGTTTTGCACATTATTGCATTACTTATAGGTCCTGTGAAAATACAAGCAAACTCTACTATGACTCTAAATGCATAAGGAACAACATACATTACTATTGCACAGAGTGTAATCATTACAGCTAATAATTATTGCCACTAGCTCCTCTGAAAGTATACCAATTAGGGTTGCCACATCATCCCTTTAATCCGGGACACATATTAATTACACAGGTTCTGAGGCTAATTTAATGCAAATAAAGCACTAGGGGAGTTTAATTACCACCTTACCACAGAACCTGTGTAATTAATATGTTTCCTGGATTAAAGGGATGAGGTAGCAACCCTAATACCAATATGTCCTAAAAAAAGATGTTAGCTGTAGACAAAGTTGTTAAGTGACTGTGTGTCCTTTAAAGTGGTTGTAAACACGTATATTTATCCAGTGAAGCAACGCAGAAATTAATGACATCCTTTTACATAAGTTGTACTTGTTTATCTGTTCTCCTTGGTCCTGTACAGCCTTCTACAACACACACATGAAATTATTTTTTCCTCAGCAGTAGAAAGCAGGGGGTGGGGATTTGACATGAAACACACTGTAGAGCACAGTGCTGAGTGTAATCTGAGAGCAGATTGGAGGAAGCCCCCCCCCCCCCCCATTCACAAGCTCAGAGAAACATAGAGCTGAGGGTATGAGTCATCTTCTGTGTGCTGGAGGGCATCTCCTGGGAGGCTGAAGTGTCAGCTTAATCTATCAGGAGTGAGTCATGCAGGTAACAGAGAGAGAAGAGATCAGAGAGAAACCACACACTGTTTTTGATTTGGTTTAGTGCACCATTTAGAGGGATGTGCTTTGTTCATTTTCATGTCTGGGGTTTACAACCACTTTATAAACAAAAATTGCAGCGCTCGATTTTTATTTATTTTTGCACTAATGTTTTGTGATTTCCTTTTTGCTGACTGTTTTTTTGTTTACACATTTTTACTTAATCAGCGCTGATCTTTCACACTTTTTTTACAACCACTTTAAGTTAAACTACCCCATCTGGAATGTGTAGCAAAAGAAAAGGATAACTTGGGGTCTGTGAAAGCTTTACCTATTGAGATGATTTAGAGCCAACAGAATCGTAATGCTGGGATTCCTTGGAAAGCCTTTAGAAGCACAGTGAGTGAGAATGCTGTGTGAATAAATTGCTGTATATTCAAAAGTACGCTATTTGAATCTAGTACTTGCACAATCATTTATTAGTAATTATCTATATATGATGATCCAATGTTACACATATTATATGGCTATATTATATTGATATGGGAATTATTAGACACAGCTGTCTGCACGGTCTCTAGCCAGCAAATCAGGAGCTTGTTTGATGGCAAAATAGCAATTCTTATTTATGTATACACACACAGATATTGTCTGTTTCAAGAAACATTGTGAAGTAAGTCCTCACCTTCCTCAGTGTCTAATGTTCAACTGCTCTCTGTCGTGGCCTGATCAAACAGACCCATAAGAGTTTGTTATTTCCCATGCACCTCTGTCCTCTTTTCTTTTTTTTTTTGATGGCCTGGCATGGACCTGTGAGAATAGACCAAGGCACAAGCCAAGTTTAGTATCACCATTATAACCACTGTTGTAGTCTGTCATACACAAACACAAATTCATAACAACTAAGAGTTTTGATGCAAGTGATTTCAATGGGTATAAAGATGTACCCTGAAGATAAGTATTGTCATCAAAATGGTAGGATTACATTTGGAGACTGGCATAGAATTGTACTACTTCCACTTCAGCCACAGAAGGATTTACCACCTTCCTGACCAGAGCACTTTTTGTGATTCAGCACTATGTTGCTTTAACTGACAATTGCGCGGTCGTGAGACGTTGTACCCAAACAAAATTGGGGTCCTTTTTTTCCCCACAAACAGAGCTTTCTTCTGGTGGTATTTGATCACCTCTGCAGTTTTTATTTTTTACGCTATAAACAAAGAAAATAGATTTTTGAAAAAAAAACTATATTTTTTACTTTTTGCTATTATACATATCCAAAAAAATAATAAAAAAAAAACAAATTTATTCATCAGTTTAGGCCGATATGTATTCTACTACATATTTTTGGTAAATAAAAATTGCAATATGCGTATATTGATTGGTGAGCGCAAAAGTTATAGCGTCTACAAACTATGAGAATTGATTTATGGCGTTTTTATTTTTATTTTTTTTTATTAGTAATGGTGGTGATCTGCGATTTTTAGCAGGACTGCGATGTTGCAGCAGACATATAGGACATATAGGACACTTTTGACACTTTTTTGGGACCATTGGCATTTATACAGCGATCAGTGCTATGAAAATGCACTGATTACTGTGTAAATGTCACTGGCAGGGAAGAGGTTAACACCAGGGGCGATCAAATGGTTAAATGTGTTCCCTGTCACAGTGTTCTAATTTTATGGGGGCTGGGATGACTGGGGGAGGAGAGTGATCGCTGCTCCCATATACAGGGAACATATGATCACTCTCCTCTCCCCTGTCAGAACGTTGCTGTGGGGAGCGATCACGGGTGGCCGGTGGACTTCGAGTCGATTAGCTCCCCCGCTACACAGTGAGTGCACCTCCGGCGGCGCATGCCCACAACACACGCTCCTGTGCCTGCCGTTCCGGGCAATTCGCACAGCGGAGCCATACTGCGGTCGGGAAGGGATTAAACATATTTCTCACTCCCATAAAAACCAATACACCAGTTTACTAATTAAATAAAGCATTGTGAAAAGTAATACTAAATAATTGTGGTTACTTTAAAATGGAGAAAAAAAGGGCTGCACATGGATTGTCCAGACAATAAATCAGCAGATCATAAGCAGCAAACAGAAGTTTTCACTAATACAGTAAATTAAGTAAATATGTTAAACTCTTTGCGCATATGCATAACATGGTGAATTTGACATTAAGCAAACATTCTCTGCAGAAGAATCCTCAGGTCCATGTATTTTAAATAACAATGATTGAGTTTCCACCAGGGAAGGTTTGGTAAAAGGCACATCCATTGCTTTATTAATAGACCCCTTAATGGTAAACCGCTGTTAATGACATGCTGCTGATCTTGTGAAGAGTCTATGAGCCTAAGCTTTCTGTGTATGAAACACATCTGTGGAAGTTTACTGGTCTCCATTGTAGCAGATAATGTTTCTCTGCATGTCAAGTTGTTTGATTGACAAGTTGGTGATTGTGGGTGCTGCTGTTTTTTATTAATTAGCTGCAATGCCAAGGCACAATATAGGGTTAACAGTTCCTGCATTTACATTTGAAGATTTTAAGGCCTCATACACACGGGCGTCTGCAAAAAAATAAGCAAAACGCCGGGCCTGACGTCAGGGAAAAAATTGCAGTTTTTCTCGCCGTTTTGAATTGACATCAATGCACATTTTTTCACGCTAGCTTTCAGCTGCGTTTTCTGCCTCTATTCAAAATCAATGGTTCCCTATGAGAGCCCATTGATTTGAATAGAAGCCGCACCAGAAGTCGGATCACGATGATCTGATTTGAGGGGCGACTTGTGTGCTAGGGGCCTTAAAGGGGACCCCGCAAAAAAAATTGCGTGGGGTTCCCCCCAAGAGCATACCAGGCTCTTCGATCTGGCATGGATTTTAAGAGGAGCCCCCACGCCGAAAAAAACGGAGTAGGGTCCCCCTCAAAATCCATACCAGACCCTTATCCGAGCACGCAGCCTGGCAGGCCAGGAAAAGGGGTGGGGACGAGCGCCCCCCCCCTCCTGGACCATACCAGGCTGCATGCCCTCAACAGGTTGTTGTCAGTGAGGTAGCAACTCATACGGTTGTGGGCAAGGAGTTCAAGAAGCTTGGAGGCAAACGGGAGCAGGGAAATGGATCTTAAGTTATTCAAACAGGTGGGGTCCAGTGAGGGTTTTTTAAGTATGGGGGTAACCAGCACATGTTTGAGTGGAGAGGGAAAGGTGCCGGAAGAGAGGGAGAAGTTGAAGATGTGGGTTAGAGAGTTTAGGACAGAGCCGGAGGGTGGTCGTAGAAGTTGCGAGGGGACAGGGTCCAGGAGGCAGGCGGTTGGGTGGGCTGTGGAAAGGAGTTTGCCAACTTCCTCAGAGCTAACAGGATTGAAGGAGGAAAGTGTTGAGTTGGGTGGTTGACTTGGTGTGTTGGTTGGTGGAGGAAGCTGGACGCGGGATATCTCGTCACTAATTGAGTCAATTTTGTTTTTAAAGTGATTGGCAATCTCCTGGGAAGTGAGCAAGTTGGTGGGTGGAGGCAGTGGGGGGTGGAGTAAGGAATTAAGGGTAGAGAAGAGTTGACGAGGCTTGGATGAAAGGGATTTGATGAGAGTCGTGTAGTAGATTTGTTTAGTGGAGTGGAGGCAGGAGTTGTATTTGAGGAGGGCAGATTTGTAGACGGTGAAGTCTTGTAGGGATTTGGTTTTAGGCCGAAAATTGCTCGATTCCCTCATCAACACAGTAGGCGTTGAATGGAGAATCCCTCCCGCAGAGCCATTGTGCTCTCCCAGCAGGAGGCAAGGGAAGCTGTCCCCATCTGGATAACACAGTAATTATTGCTAGCGGCTATAACAGCCTCTAGCAATAATCACATGTAAAAATCCAACAGGCTGGTTGTACCCAAGTTGATCAGTCAATCAACTTGGGTACATTCAGCCTGCCCATACATGGTTTGAATCTCGGGTGTTCCTGCCGAACCTGCCAAGATTCAAATTGTCTATGGCCAGCTTAGCTGAGCCATATTTTTTTAGTAAAGTAACTGGAGGAACTTAACCACTTCCCATCCGGCCTATAGTAAAATGACGGCTGGGCGTTGGTTTAATTGTTATGACTGGACGTCGTATGACATCCTTCAGAACAAGCCACTCGTGCGCGCCCCCAAGGGGCACGCAGCACGGCAATCGGTGGTGCTATGTTTCGCCCTGACACACCGCATCTCTGATCATGCTAAAGAGCCTATGAAGTAGGCTCTTTACCATGTGATCTGCTGTGTCCAATCACAGCTGATCACAGTGTAAATAGGAAGTGCCGGTTATCGGCATTCCTCTACCCACACTGACAGTGCGTGAGTAGAGCAGAGTTGATAAGCGGCTTTCATCACAGGGGAGATCTGCACTGATAAACAGTGCAATGATTATCAGTGCAGCCCCACCAGTGATGCCAATCAGTTCCCACCAGTGATGCCAATCAGTGCCTATCAGTGTTTCCAATCAGTGCCCATCAGGGATGCCTGTCAGTGCCTGCTGTCCTGGACGACTCCCAGAAATAGATTTACCAGTAAGTCTAGCTCTAGTATTCTCTAGTTTTCTGTCCAGGAGAGCACTAGAGAGGATCAATGAGAACTTACCAGATTAGGGGGAACTACCGCTTGGAGGACCTTTCTTCAAACACTTGATCTTGAGCTGAGGTTGGGTCCAGTCTATAATGCTTCATGAATTTTGAGTAGCTTGACCATGTCGCTGCTCTGCAAATTTATTTTGGTGTCGCCCCAGCTCGCTCTGCCCAAGAAGCAGACAGCACCTGTGTGGAATGAGCCATTGGGGAAAATGGGCATTCCTTCTTTAAAATTTTGTAAGCTTCCACAATAGCTTGTTTGATCCATCGGGCGATTGTGCCCTTTGAAGCTTGGAACCCAATTTTTTTCCAGAATGTAAAATGAATAAGGCAATGGATTTTCTAATGCCTCCAGACAATTCTAAATAGCGTAAGACACAGACTCTCACATCCAGTTGGTGAAATTCTGCTTCTTTTGGATTGGTTGGTAATGCACAGAAAGAAAGCAAAACAATCTCCTGGGTCCTGTAGAATTTAGAAACCACCTTAGGCAAGAACCCAGTGTCTGTATGCATTACCAGTCTGCTCTCAAAAATTTGCAGGAAAGGCTCTTTAATAGAAAGCGCCTGCAGCTCGCTAATGCGCCTGACTGTGAAGATTGCCCCTAAAAAAACTGTTTTTGCTCTTGCGAACGTTTTATCCAACCTTGAAATACTATAGACAAATCCCACTTTGGCAGAATTTTGAATGGAACGGGCCTAATCCTAGCTAACCCCTTAAAGAACCTGCTGACTCTTTGGTCTAACGCCAGGGGTTGCTGCAAAAAAACAGACAAGGCTGGTACCTGAACTTTCAATGTACTTATGGCCAGTCCTTGATCCGCGCCATCTTGTAAAAACTCCAAGACTGCTGGAATACCTGCCGACACCTTCTTGGTGTCTAACCATGAACAGAAAACTTTCCAAAATTCAACATAAATTGCTCGCGTCACATTTTTTCTACTGGAAAGAATTGTATTTACCACCCTGTCCGAGAGCCCCTTAGACTTCAGGAGGCTTTCCTCTGACACCAAGCCGACAATTTCAAGTTCTGTATTTTTGGCAACAGGACTAGGTCCTGAGACAGCAGATCCTCCCTCTTGGGCAGCATGAGGAGAGGGTCTCCCACCAGGTGTAACAGTGTGGAGAACCAACGCCTCTTAGGCTAATAGGGGACCAGCAGAATCATTGTGATGTGCTCTTGAGCAAACTTTCTCAAGACCAGGGAAATGAGTTTGAACCAAGGGAAGGTGTAGCATAGGTGAAACGCACAATTTTCTTTTCTTTCCAATGAGAAGTACACTGGAACCTTGGCATTTGACTTGCTGGCGAATAAATCCACCTCTGGCAGGCCCCATTTCTCCGTCACTAACTGGAAAATTTCCCTGTTTCGTGACCATTCTGACTCGCACACTTGGTGTAAACTCAGAAAGTCCACTAACTGATTGTCCACTCCCTTTAGGTGGACTGCGTATATTGACCCCAGGTTCTTTTCAGCCCAAGTAAAAATGGCGCTCGCAAGCGTGATTAAGGGCGGGCACCGCGTACCCCCTTGTTTGAATGCCCTTAGCACTTCCCAGATCATCTGTAACTCCCACCAATTGGCCGATCTTAGGGACTGGGTTTTTTCTCAGTGCCCTTGGGCTACTCTTGACCCCCAATGGGCCCCCCATCCCCAGGCACTGACGTCTGTGGTGATATGGACGGGCACCGGAAGTGACCTGTAGACCCCGCTCAAGGTTTCCTTCATCCCTCCACCACCACAGAGTCTTCGGGGGCAAGCGGAAGGTCACATCCAGTGATTCTTGTGTCCCATCCCAGCTGCTCAGGACATTGGCCTGGAGGCACCTGAAATGGGCCCTTGCCCACGGAACTGCTGGGATTGTTGCTGCCAGAAGACCTAGACCTAACATGGTTGAATGGATGGATACCGCCAGACTCTGAAAAAAGGTTGCTGTTGCCTTTATTTTTACTACTTTCTACTCTGTGAGATAGATCTTCTGTGTCATCGAGTTCACTAACAACCCTAGGTATGGCAAGGCTTAGGCCGGGGTTAGATTAAATTTTTCCCTGTTTATCAACCACCCCAGCTCTTCCAGAAAAAAAAATGGCTATCCACAGACCACCTTGTAGTTGGAGTGCGGAGGGGGCAAAAAATAAAAGGTCATCTAAGTATTGGATGACTGAGATGCCTTTTAGTCTCAGGGGGGCTAGTGCCTCTGCCAGGACCTCTGTAAAGATCTTGGGGGATGAGGACAAGCCGAATGGCAGGGTCCCGAATTGAAGATGTTGGACCTTTTTTCCCCAGTTGATCGCCACCCTCAAAAACTTGGACCGGGATGTGCAAATAAGCATCCCTCAGATCAAGGGAAGCCATGAAGAAATTTGGGGGAAGAATTGACTTCACCGTAAATATTGTTTCCATCCAAAACTTCTTGTAGACCACCCATTTGTTTAGTGACTTCAAGTTCAATATTAGGAGGAATTTGCCAGATAGTTTCCGTACCGCGAAAACGTGTGAATAGAAACCCTGGTTTATTTCTTGCTGCGGCACCGGAATAAGTACCCTTTGGTATATCGGGTCACCAATTTGGGACAGCAAGGCGGTAATCTTTTGCCACTGTGGGAAGAACTGCCCCAGACTCGCTCCCACGGGGACTAAGTCATTGAGATTTTGTGGTTTTCTTTTTTCATTTCTGCTTCCCCTTCCCCCACTTTTTCTTAGTGGCTGATCCTTTAGTGTCTGCCCCTGCGACCCCCCCCCCCCTTGTCTTTGGGGACGAAAAAAGCCTTCTTATTTTTAACCGGAAAAGATTTATTTTTGTCGACAGTACTGTCTAGAACTTTCTCTAGATCCTGTCCTAATAAAAGGTCTCCCTCAAACAGGATACCACAAAGCCTTACTTTTGAGGCCCGATCTCCCCCAACCAGGATTATAACCATAGAGCCCTGCAAGAAGAATTTACCAGGGCTCCGGCCTTTGCCGGCAGTTTAACAGACTCTGCAGAAGCGTCTGCCATATAACCTGCTGCCTTATGCAGCATAGGTAGGAAATCCAGAATTTCGTTCTGAGAGGTCCCACCTTCCAAATGGGCTTGCAGCTGGTCAAACCAGACTTATAAATTACGAGCCACCACAGTTGTAACCATTGCTGGCTTTAAGTTTGTCATGACTACTTCCCATGACCTTTTCAACAGCACCTCCACTCTTTTTTCCATGGGTTCCCTAAGGACCCCCATGTCCTCAAATGTGAAAAAGTTGCATCCAATTTGAGCACTTTGTTCCATATACAAGTGGAATCCTCACTGAAGGGGAATCTCCTTTTCAAGCTTTTAGGAAAAAACATTTTTTTCTCTGGCCCCACCCACTCTTTCTTAATAGAGTCAGACAGTGCACTGTGTACCGGAAATACCCTGCCTTGATCCTCTTTCAGGGTCTGGTACATCTGATCATGGAGGGACAAAGAGGCCTGCTCTTCTTTAATATTTAGTGTCTCATAAATCCCCCCCAATAAGGCGTCCACCTCCTCGAGCAAGAGCCTGTATCTAGGTGACTTTATCCCTTGTCTCGGAGTATCATTGGACGATGCTGCTTCACTCAGCTCCTCCAAATTTGATTCCCCCCCCGTTTCGTCACCTTCCTCTGGGGCTGAAGCGGGGGGTACTTCGGCTGGTTGTTTTGGGATTTCAAGACTCGACAGCATTGATTTTATTGCTTTCATTTCTTTTCTCACACCCGAAATTAAATCTTGACATGCACCCGTTGCCTCATTGTATTCCAATTTATCAGGAGGAGACTGACTAAGATGGCCGCACAATGAGGTAGCTCCTCACACCCAGGCTTGAAGCAACAATGAGCTCCACCTGTCTCCACGGGGAAGATTAGTACACTTGGTCCCGGAGTGATAGCAGAGAGATCCCACTATAACCTGTATGAGAGTGGTGGTAAAAGAAACTTCCAGACCTCTGCCTACCAGCGTAAAGGAAGGAGATTTTAAAACTACACATTGAGCTGGACATTGGCCCCGGGCGGGCGAGTTCGGAGCCATTCTGGACAGCCCTGAAGCCGCCACTCATCAGCAGCAAAGGAACCCCGTGTACAGGTGTCTACCTACCGGTGGTGGTCGGGTGCTTTTGGCGCTGACCCAGATTGCGGCGTGTGGAGCGGTCGGGAGAGGGAGAGCGGTGGAGGCGCTGAATGTAAGCGCCGGTGGAGGTAGGTAGACCCGGGAACTTTGGTGGAGGGACCGGCGTTGACATCAGCAGCGGTTACGGGTGCCCCTGTGGGGGGGAGAGGAATGCCGCACACCCGCTGCAGGCGGCCACCAGTGGGGGAGCCGGACCCCTGGTGGAGAGATCTGGCTGATGGTAGTAGATCCAGAATCCCGATCAGGGAGATAGGAGCACTGATCAGCTTGCTCCTGAGGAGAAATTAGTAACCCTCTGAAGAGCGACAGAGTGGCTGGATAATAGATTTGGGACCTGCTCTATTATAAGGGAGATATACTGGAGTGGAAGAGTGTCTCCTGGGCAGAAAGGATACTGGAATACTAGATCACTAAGGTATATTAATTCACACTATTAATTTACACTAAAGAGTGGAAGGAGAGGGGCTGGTGAAGGGAGAAGGAAGCACAAGAGAAAGGAAAAAAGGAAGTAAAATGCCTCCTAAAGGGTCTCAGACACAGAAGGCAAAGAAACTGTCAGTGGGAACAAAGGAGGGAACTGTCCCTAAGAATCAAAACACACAAAATACAGACATAAAGGGATATTTCCAGCAGACACAGCAACAACCTGAGACACTTAATGCAGATAATTTAGAGACAGGTGTGGCTTGCACAGAAGGAGAACCTGAAAGTCTTAATGGTAATAGAGTATTAGCAGAAATACAAATGGAAACAGCAGGAAAGACATCTTGGGATATGGAGGCCTATATAAGGGCTTTGCCCACCAGGGAGGATATGGATAAATATGTACTTCATTTAGAGAGATGCTATAAAACAGAGATACAGGAGATGAAGATAACTGTGGAAAATACTCGGTTGGAAATCATTGAAACAAAATTATTAGACCAAGATCAGAGAATGACACAATTGGAAAGAGAAAACCAGGAGTTGGGTCATTGTTTAAAACAAGCTATTCATGATTGGGACGATCAAGAAAATAGAAATAGGAACAATATTAGGGTCAGGGGCCTTCCAGAGGCAACTGGAACAGAAGAATTGATATCAACTCTCAAGGGGAATTTTAATACCTTGTTACAAAGATCGCCAACGACAGAAATAATTTTGGATCGTGCTCATAGAGCGTGGGGCCCTAAAAATCCTGATATTATAAAGCCTAGAGATGTAATTTGTAGGGTCCATTTTTTTGATGTTAACCACTTCAGCCCCGGAAGAATTTCCCACTTTAGGATCAGAGCACTTTTTGCGATTCGGCGCTGCGTTGCTTAAACTGACAATTGCGCGGTCGTGCGACGTTGTACCCAAACAAAATTTGCGTCCTTTTTTTCCCACAAATAGAGCTTTCTTTTGGTGGTATTTGATCGCCTCTGCGTCATTTCTGATCGCCGCTATAAACAAAAGAAGAGCGACCATTTTGCAAAAAAACCCAAATTTCTTACTTTTTGCTAAAATTCAAATCCAAAAAAAAAATATAAAAAAACATTTTTTTTCACAGTTTTTGGCCGATTTATATAATTCCTCATATTTCCGATAAAAAAAATTGCAATCGGCGTTTATTGATTGGTTTGCGCAAAAGTGGCCACGTTTACGGATGGTGAGAATTCATTTCTGGGGTTTTTATTTTTTTTTTATTTTTTACTAGTAATGCGGGCGATCTGCGATTTTC
>BLSH010396517.1:641664-653289 GCA_018402905.1 Glandirana rugosa
TTTTTTTTTTTTTTTCTTTTTCTTTTTTTGAATTGGAAGGTGGTGGTAACCCATACTTTTGGGGGGGGGGGTTGTAAGGTGGAGGTAACTTATTTTTTTTTTTTTTTAGGAGAGGGGGAGGGGGGAGAGGGTGGGGGGGTTGGGGGGCGGGGGGGTCAGGGGGGGAGAGTTATAAGTATAGTTGTCTTTCCCAAATTAAAAGAAGAAGATCTTCTAGAAGACCCCATCAGGGCCTCACAATCCCCGGTGACACCGTTAAGGTGAAGTCCTTCAACTTCCTAGGAAACTTTAAGTCCCTCCAGAAGATATAGAAGTTTATACCGAAAGGACGGAAATATTATATGGTCTTAAACTTTGCCCTTGGAGGTAAACATATCTTAAAAGAAAAGAGAATTATACAGGTCATCTCCAAAGTGTCGAAAGGAATTCATGTTACATACAAATCTCTCTAGGACGTTATTATAATAAAAACGAGGTAGTTTTAGTTAACAAGGAACAACCGCACGACGATAGTACTAAAAAAGAAATTGGTGGAGGTTCCCGTTTCAAATTCTGGTATATTATAAAGGCAGGAAAGCCATATTTGAAGATATAGAAGACCTCCCTGAATTTCAAAGGATCCTTCAACTTCCTGAAGTGGAATTGCCACAGTGGCCCCTAACACTCCGGGACTACCCCAGAAGATCTTCTAGAAGAAGAAAATTAAACCCTTTCTGTTGATATGAATATTGAGAGGGGGGGACTGGGGGGGCGGGGGGTTGGGGGGGTGGGAGAGGGGGGAGGGGGAGAGGATTTTTTTTTTTTTTTATTCAATGGAGGTGGAATGTTGGGGGGGGGGGTTTTCATACCCAATGGTGGTGGAAGGTTAAGTTTTTTTCTTTTTCTTTTTTTTTTTTTTTTTTTACACACTGGGTTGTGGACTGTTTATTTGTAACAGAAATTATGGATTTGCACAATCATCATAATTTTCCTTGATATGCACTATGTTTAGGGGTTTTTCTTTTTTTTTGCGCTGATATGCACATATTTAAAGGGGGGTAACATTTTAATTTTTTTTTTTTTTTTTTGACTCTGGGTCGTGGAATGTTTGTTTGCAACATAAATGATTGACTATTTGTAATAGAAACATAGAAACATACAATTATCACAATTTTCGCTGATATGCACATATTTAAAGGGGGGTAAAATTTTAATCTTTTTTTTTTTTTTTGACACTGGGTTGTGAGAAATGATGGATTTGCACAATTATCACAATTTTCGTTGATGTGCACAATATTGAGGTCTTTTCTTTTTTTTTTTTCCTCTTTCACATTTAGATATTAAAGTGGAGTAGTACCTATATGTATTGGAATCCACAGATTATTATGAAATATTGTTAATTGTTAATGTATACATCACTTAGGGGATGGATGGAATGCATTTTTTGCACATATATGGATATGAATATAGGGTGATTGACTATTTGTCCGTATAGGAATGCACAATTATCACAATGTTGTGGATATACACAGGGGGTCCCCCCCTTTTTTTTTTCTTTCTCCCCTCTCTCCCTCTCTGTCCTCCCTTCCCCCCTCCCCCCTCTGGGTTCTCCCCTTCCCCCCCACCGGGAGTATGGATGGGGGACGGAACGGAGAGGGAGTGGAGAGAGGGGGGTATAGGAACGAGAGAGAATATATAAAAAAAAGGAAAAAAACATATAAAGCCTGAAGTAAATTGTGGAGGTTTCCTCATACCCCCAAGTTAGGGAACTTACATTGGTAAGAAGTGACAGACAGTCAGATAGTATAAGGTATATGTGGGGATTTCTTGAGTGACACTCAAAGGGAAATTCTCTGGGGGCGGGGTTTTTTTTGTTTTTTTTCTCTCCTTTTAGGAATGAGCCCGGTCAAGTTTTGCTCTTTCAATGTTAGAGGGCTGAATTCTCCAAGTAAAAGATCACAAATGCTAAGCTTCCTCCATAATCAAAAGGTAGGTGTTGTCTTCTTCCAGGAGACACATTTTCGCTCAGACCATATACCCAATATACAGAATAGGTATTACACGACATGGTACCATGATACATTTCCCTACTCGAAATCTAAGGGAGTCTCTATAGCAATCCATAAATCCCTACCTCACCAGGTACTGGGTAAATGGGGGAGTAAAGATGGGAGGTCACTACTTCTAAAAGTATCTATCTATGGTAAAAAAAATATAGTTTTATTAATCTATATGTACCAAATCAAGAGCCAGTTAAAATAAGGACAAAAATGGTGATAGATCTTATGGAAAAAGCAGAAGGAGTAACAGTAATAGGAGGGGATTTTAATTTCGTTTTGGATATAAAACTGGATACTACGGCATCTCGATTATTTCAAACTAACAACCAAATGAATATGTTGAAGGATATTATGGAGAAATATAAAATGGTGGATATATGGAGAATTCTCCATCCAACAGATAGAGATTATTCTTATTTTTCCAGAATACAGAATACATACCATAGATTCGATTTTTTTCTTACAAATCAAGCGGTGGTCTCGATGGTGGCAACCGCAGAGATTGGCAGCTTTGTATGGTCAGATCATCATATTTATGGAACTTAATCCCCCAAATAATATAAAAGCAAGATGGACATGGAGACTGAATGAGAATTTACTTTTCGATGAGGTCTGCATTACAGAAGTACGACAAGCTATTGAGAATTTTATAATTGACCATGAAAATGATGAAACCTCTCCTCCTATACAGTGGGAAACACTAAAATGTGTGGTGAGAGGCTTATTTATAAAGCACGGATCCAGATTAAAAGGAATAGAAACAAATAAAATATCTTCTTTATTAAAGGACATCTCGGTATTAGAAAAAACTCATAAACAAAGTCCCATACCAATAAATCTACTTAATTTAACGGATAAACAAAGGGAATTACAAACTTTATCAAATAAACAGACATTACGATTGAGACATAAAAATCGGGCATTATATTATCGACAGGGCAATAAACCAGGCCGATTACTAGCACGAGCGTTGCGACAACGCATAGAAACTACATCTATATTAAAAATACAACAGGAATCAGGAAGGTTGACATATGACCCTAAAGAAATAATAAATTCCTTTCAAAAATATTACACTAAAATATATAATGTGACTAGTCAAAAAACGGGGAAGGAATCGGAGATATATTGTGACAGCTATACCATCTTTGCCAACTGAAACAATAGAAACGTTAGAGAAAGATATAACTGTGGAGGAGATCCAATGAGTTATTAGATCCCTGGCCCTTGGCAAAAGCCCAGGTCCAGATGGATTTACGTCATGATTTTATAAGATGTTAGAGGATGTCTTAGTACCATTAATGAATAAAACGTTTAATTCAATCTCCGTCTCCCGGCCTTTCGTCCTACAGGGAATGGAGGCACATATTACAGTACTTCCTAAACCTGAAAAAGACCATACATTATGTGGAAATGATCGACCTATATCTCTTACAAATATGGATCTACGGATATATGCTAAGATTATTGCTAATAGACTCACTCCAATAATGCCCACATATATTCATTCTGATCAGGTGGGTTTTACGAGGGGCCAGGAGGCTAGAGATAATACGTTGAAAACGGTCACACTGGTGGAATATGCTCGGAGGAGCGCCATCCCATCCTGTCTTCTCTCTATAGATGCTGAGAAGGCATTTGACAGGGTGGGATGGTGCTTCCTAGAGGAGGCCCTGAGACAGTGGGGGATAGGCCCCCGCTTGCTTCAGAGAATTATGACCCTATACCATGGCCCAAAGGCGAGAATTCGAATAGGGGGTAACCTCTCAGAGTTAATATCAATTACGAATGGAACACGAAAAGGATGCCCTCTGTCCCCCTTGTTGTATATATTGGTGATGGAACATCTGGTCACGGCCATTCGTAATAATCCAGATATACAAGGGATAAGGGTCAAAGATCAGTATATGCAGATGACCTATTAATATACGTGACTAATCCAATCATTACATTACTGAACCTTATCCATGAATTTAATCGATTTGGGAGGTTGAGTAACTTTAAAGTAAATTACGAGAAATCGGAGGCTTTGAATATATCATTAACAAATAAAACTCAAGACCATCTTCAGAGGAATTTTCCCTTTAGATGGCAAAAGGAGGCATTGAAATATTTGGGTATATATATACCCCAAGATATAAAGAAACTTCAAGAATTAAACTATAAACCTCTGATCAATAAAATTATAAATATACTCCAAAAATATGATAAAAGAACTCTATCATGGATGGGTAGGATAAATGTAATAAAAATGGATATATTACCAAAAATGTTATATGTATTTCAAGCAATCCTGATAACGCCTACTACAACTTTATTACAACATTTACGAAGTACTATAGGAGGGTTTATATGGGAGCATAAACCCCCCCGCATTAAAAGAGAAATATTAAGTAGAACAAAATTGAAGGGAGGATTAGCCCTCCCAAACTTTGTAAAATATCTACGAGTGGCACATATAACAAGGATAGTAGACTGGTTCCATAATATGAAATATAAACAGTGGGTAAAACTGGAGCAAGATATTATGGCCATGGAAGTGAGATCTCTCCCATGGATAACACCTAAAAATCGACCTAGGACAGATGAAATGCCATCGTTAGTCCGTTCAACGTTAAAAGTCTGGGACTCTGTGATGAAGAAAAATGGTTTGTCTTCTCAAATTGGCCCTATGACACCACTGTTCTCAAATCCAGAGTTCCAACCTGCAGCAGAAGCCCTAGCCTTCTTAAAATGGCATAAACAGGATAATACTAGATGAATGCAGACGCTAATAAATGGTAAACTCCCCCCCGCTTGATATGCTAGGGGAAGAAAATAGAGGTAATTGGATGCAGTATAAACAGTTACAAACTTTCATACATTCATTAAATCAAAGAGCACCATTAGAAAGACCATTAACAGAGTTTGAAAAGATACTGCTACAAATAGAAAAACCAAATCATGTATTATCAATAATATATAAATGTCTACTCCCCAAAGAACTTGAAGAAGTAACATACTTAAATAAATGGGAAACAGAGCTGGGAACAAAAATATCGTTATCAGACCGAGAACGATCCCTGATATTAACACATAAACTATCCGCCTCTACTAGATATCAGGAGAGAAATTATAAAATTATAGTGAGATGGTACCGATGCCCAGTTGATTTACATAAAATAAATGAAAATAACTCAGATAATTGTTGGAAATGTAAAAATATGAAAGGAACAATGGCACATATGTGGTATTTCTGTCCGAGGATTGGGCAATTCTGGTCAGAGGTATTCGACATATATAGAGAAATTACTGGCTCTACCATACAATTAGATGTTCAAGTTTCGGTTCTGTCAATAATCCCGGGGTCAATAAAAAAGATTAAAGAAGGAATATTACGGCATATGCTGACAGCAGCGAGAACAGTAATAGCTCGGAAATGGTAGAAAGAGATTGCTCCATCAATTACGAAGTGGGTATGTGAGATGGGCGAGTTCCGCTCTATGGAGGAACCAATTAAAACGGAGGACGGTTTAAGAGAAAAGTTTTTATAAACATGGAAACAATGGGACGAAGCCAGAATGTCTGGTATAATAGGAAAATATATAAAATAAGAAGCTTGACCTAGCCGGGGTCATATAAATTAAATTCTAATATATATATTTATTTATTTTTTTTTGTCGGGTTAGGGAGGGTTTTTTTTCTAGTAAACGTATTACAGACAGGGAGGGCAGTAAGAAGGCAGAAATGGAATAGAAACGCATAGGGAGATCCTCAAGGTACCTATGGGAGTACAACAGTATATATGGATCATGTCATATAACACTTGATTTTGTGAAATGGATATCTGCCTAGAATATGCTATCCTTATGTCATGTATACGATAAAAGTTTTTGTCTTTTCAAAAATGAATAAAAAGAAATTGTAAACCAAGTTATCTATACAAGGTTTACAGAGCGGTTTGTTCCACCCTTCTTTGAATTTATCATACAAGACGGACACCTCTTCTCCCCCCCCCTCAACCTCTCTGGTTCTTTGGGCTGAGTCTGAAGCAAGAGAAAGCAGAGAAGAAGGGAAGGAGACAAACAAAAAACCATGCTGCTGTCAGTTGCCTTAAAACAACCATACGTGTGCATTCACCGACACCATATGTGCACCCCCATCAGCCGTGATTGGATTTGCAAGGCTCTCTAGCCCGGATCCGGCCTTAAAAAAAAAAGGGGGAGAGGGGGAATAGAAAGGATAAAGCGACCTCACTGCATCCAACTCAACCACCCCCAGTCCCGTATGCTAAACCACCCCTGTGTCCGCCTACCTGAGCTGCCCTCCTGCAGAATTGCGCCATTACGCCTGTCTGTGGACCCAGGACTGCTAGCTGCCGTCGCTGGCTTTAAATGAACCACCATGGATCCAGCATCCACGCTCCCCACAGGACCCGGAAGTGGTGTGCCAGAAGTCCCTGCCCTCCTCCATGCGTTCCACAGTCCGGAACTCATGGCCTATGCCCGTCCCCTACCCCCCCTCGCAGCACTCATGCCAGATAAGCATCCAGTCAGCAGAGGGATCCCTGCCACGAGCCTGGTGGGGAGAGTCCAGCCCTCCCTGGGCTGATCTGGAGGAGGATAACGCTGGTTCCAGCCTGCCTTTCACCTGACCGGGGGGACTCCTGATCTGTCTCATACCAGGTACCTGCAGACCACAAAAGCTCCATCCAGCCTCGTCCCCGGTGGAGGAAACACAAAGACTGGGGAAGAGGGATGGGAGCCACCCTTTATGAATTTAATTCTTTGCGTTTCCATTCTCTCTAGTGCTGTCCTGGACAGATCACCAGAGAAAAATTTTGTAACAGAAGCGAAGAAAAACGTTTTAAAAAATTTTTTCGGCCTTCTTTCGTTTCTTTAGCAAAGAATAAAAAAACCCAGTGTTGATTAAATACCACCAAAAGAAAGCTCTATCTGTCTCAAAAAATAATAAACATTTTGTTTGGGTACAGCATTGCATGACCATGCAATTGTTATTTAAAGTGTGACAGCGCTGAAAGCTGAAAATTGACCTGGGTATGACAGGGGTGAAAGTGCCCTGTATTGAAGTGGTTACGTTTGTTTGTTACAATCCTTTCTTCTCCTTCAGTTTGATGTTGTTGGAATGACATAAATTGTGGTTTCAGAAAGATAGTGCCCCACCTCACTTTGCTATTGCTGTGAGAATTTTCTTAAATCAAACCAAACAGATGGATCAGAAGGCAAAGTCCAGGCATATTCTGTCATCTTGTTTGCATTGGTGCAATATTGCATATACAATTTTACTTATTGAACTTTAATATTTAGAAACGTATTGCAGGTGTGCCGCTTTTCTCCTCCTTTGGAGGCGTCAAGTTCGTGACTCCTTGTAAGCCTTTGGGATCCTAGCCTTGCTCCTGGGGAGATGGGGAAAGCTGCTGAGGACTCTTCAACCACTGAAAATCTCCAACCTTACTACTGAGCGGTAAATATATGCACCCCAATAGACTGTATATATGAATATGTATTGCAATATGAAAATGCTGAGTTATCCAATATGTCTTTTAGAAGAAGCATAAAACCTCCTGAATAAGACCACGACACAATGCAGGGTCAAAACAAATTTTGTGGGGCATCTAAATGGCTGACACACTGTATTGTATTATATTTCAATCATGAATTTGCCAATCAATCGATTTTTTTATCGCTTTGTTTAATGGAGAGCATGTATCTTGCTATGTGACCAGAGCTCATATTTTTAACCAAAGCAATATATTCTAACCTATGAAATTTTGATACAAATAAAACATTTTAATGAAAGAAAACCTCCAATTATTTTGGATGCTGCCTGAAAGCCCCTAGGGGGAACTCTTTCAACCAGTCTTAAGCCCTAGGTCTCCAGACCAAAAGCAACTCAACTTTTTTCTTTGAGGTAATCTGACATCAGAATTCTAACATCAACTCAGAACAACCGTTCTAAATAAGTAAATCTTCTCTATGTGTAAGAACATTAGTTCTGCTGCAGTAAGAAAAGTTCAATTTTCTTGCATTTTCTTGCTCGAATCCACTGCGGGTTCCCGCATCGCATGTCTCCCAGCGGCAGTTCACACTTCCATATGTGAACTGTGGGGCGTGTCAATACAATGTTAATGACACCCCCAAATCAGTTTGCATATCGCACTGCGAACTATAAACTCGCACAGTAATCGGATTGCATGGTGTGAACCAGCATGCAATCCGATTCTGACCCTGTGAACAAAAAGGGTCCTGTGCGAATTTGCTCCGATTGCGATGCAAATTCAGCTATACAATCTCTATGGCTGAATTTGCATTGCACAGAGATTGCATATGACTCACACTGCTGTGCAGTGCAAATCATATGCGATCTCCATGTCCGGAGCAGTGTGAACCGACCCTAAGAGTACACAAAGCCCAAGAGCAATTACTGTATTAAAACGTTTAAATACATTTTTGCCTATGGATCCATACTTTTGGGATATCCTGTATGATAATGTTCATAACATCTTTTTATGCTAGTTGCTACAATGATTATGTGCAAATATGCCCTTTTGCAAGAACACTTATCAAAAAAGCATCAGGCAAACAGGAATTCACCTTAATAAATGAGAACAGCAACAAACCAAAATTTTAGATAAGCAACAGAATGTCATCTTTACAAGAGCTACAAGTTTTATTTATCTTGCCTCTACCTGTCCTGACTTTGAGGAACTTATGCCCATTTCAGAATATCAGAAATTATATAAATATTTGTAGATACACACTAAATCTTTTTTACATTACATTTAGTCACATTTCTATGAACATGACCTCTGAATGTCTCTATATTCCTATTTATATTTTAAATTACTGACCTGTTCTAGCGTGTATGCTCTGTGGAATGTATAGACGTTGGACATAAAGATGACCAAGTAGACTTTATTTTACTTGCAGTGCATTTTGTCAAAATATTCACATATCATTCCTAACCACAGAATAGTGATTCTCTATCGCTAAAGATGTTATGGTTACTCTGTCTTTTAAGCTCCCTATAATTACTCCTACAGGCGTTGGCATGTATTTGAAAGGAATACAGAAAAAGACATAACCCTGTACACAGAAATAGGCTGGCTCTTTGGTATTTGTATATATAAAAAAGTAGCTATTTCCAGGAAAGAGTTTCTTTCTTTAGCAAATCAGGGAAGGTTTATAGTTTACAACACCGAACCACCATTCCTCTCAAACACTGTCTTGATCTATTGGATTGGATCTCACAGTACTAACACATTTCTGCAGCACGAAGACAAAGAAACTACAAGTTCCTACTAAGTGATCAGCTTAGTCATCCTGCTATTAAATGGAAAATGACAGGAACACAGAGACAGTAAGATACATTGTAACCATGTAGTTCCACAACAGAGAACGATACATTACAGTGTTACTAAACCCAGGACCTTGCATTCACTATATCTGGTTTCTTACAGAACACAGAACATGGAAATGCAAAAGTTTTACTAAATATAAACTGCTAAATACCTTTTCTCATCAGCAGTATATAGCAGTCTTGTGACTTTGATCAGTGTCTGGCCGAGCACTAGTTAAAGCTTGTAGGAGGAGTTTTTATTTTCCTCTGACTGTCCTATGAGGCTACAGGACCCCTGACCCTCTGTCTGGACAGTGCTCATTGGCCCTGTGCTGATCACATGCACTCTCCCGAAAAAAGAAAAAAACATGTCAAACTGAACATGTGCAGAGTTCCCCCAAGACTCTATCAGGAGATGGTTTGGGGACTGTGTATGAAGGGAAGGATCAGAGAAAACAAGATCAAACAGCCATTTTACACAATGCAGAGGAATAACCTCTGAGGTTCCACAGTGAGTATAACACACATGCTTTACTGCATATACAGACTGATTTTACTGTTGTGGGTTTAGTAACACTTTAAATATAACATTTAAGTTGTCACTACTGCCAAATGACAGAATTGGTAATCACTGTATAATAGGTGAGAATGGTTGTTGCACCCATGTCTGTATAAATAGCATGCTAAGACCCTCACTCGATAACTTGTCTCATCTTCTTTCAGTTATAAAAATATTGGCTTTGTAAGTGGTTTTGTAATAGCATTTACTATCATCTTAGAGCCGGTTCACACTACAGCGACTTGGGATCCAACTTGTGTCGCCCCAAGTCGCTTGACAAAAGAAATCCCATTGAAGTGAATGAGAGCCCTCTTAATGTAGACTACTGAAGTCGTTCGGACTTCAGAAAAGGTTTCTGTACTACTTCAAGGTGACTTCTATTTGACTTGTGCCCATTCAATGGAAGTCGCCTCCAAGTCGGATCCCATCTATAATGAAGCGACTTTACAGGAAAAAGAAAAGAATTTACCCAGGTAAAGGAATGATATCAGAAGAGCTATAGTCTCTGATTGGCCACAGGCAAAGTCGCCTGGCATGGAGGTTGCTTTAAGACGCATTGTAAGTGGCCCAAAGTCGTGCTGAAGTCGCCTTGAAGTCACATTCAAATCGCCTACAAAGTCGTGCCTGAAGTCAGATTGCCCCTGTGTGAAACGACTCTTATTGTAGTATAGGGTTTCACAGTATATTATATAATTATATGATATAATAATAGTAATATATTATATTATTATATAATTACTATATTATAGTAGTTATTGTAGTATACAGTAGTTTTATAGTATTAAAGTACAGTTATATTTTATTACTAAGGGTCTCAGAAGTAATGGTGCCTAATATCAATGTGCTCAGTTCTGGCAGTGATCTTGTTTAATTCTTTATTTTATGACACACAAATATACAGACAGTAGTGTCGTACATTTTGTCCAGAATACATGGAAAATGATAAAACACATTCCAAATGTATTACCTTATAGGTTCTTGAGATGATTTGTGTGAGAAGTGTGTTACAAGAATAAAAAAATTCAGGTGACTGTGTATTAAACCCTGAAGTATTTATTACTGTGTGTGTTAACGTGTGGTCGGATGTCTCAAAAGGGCTTTTGATTTTGAATTGAAATGGGGAAGGAGATATGGAGGAACAGGGGAAGGGAGAGAGGGGGAATGTGGAAATGTTTTAGTCAAATGGGAGAGGGTATGGCAGAGGAGTAGGGAGTAGTGTTGAGCGAACCCGGACTGTAACGTTCGGGTCCGTACCGAACTTTAGGGTGTCCGTGGCACGGACCCGGACCCGGACATTTCAAAAATCGTTCGGGTTCGGTCCGGGGTTCTGCTATTTTACTCCACGTGTTGAGAAGCTGCAGGGCAGCCAATCAACAAGCGTTTCACTGGTTTGCCCTTAGAAGCCATCACAGCCATGCCTACTAATGGCATGGCTGTGATTGGCCGGTGCATCATGTGACCCAGCCTCTTTATAAGCTGGAGTCACAGTGCTGCAGTCACATGCTCCTTGGGTTAGTATAGGGAAAGGTAGCTGACGGCGTGAGGGACAGATTTTAGCCATTTTAAGACCTGATCCTGCATCCTGAGATAGATTACTTTACTACTGCTGTCTGTGCTGTTGCTCTGAGGACAGATAGCAGAAATTAGAGATTTCACATACCGCTGCTTTGAGTCTGTCTCTTATACACA
>BLSH010396517.1:666882-680309 GCA_018402905.1 Glandirana rugosa
GAGACGGAGACTGTCAAGGTTGGGGCGGCAAGGCAAGGGGTGAGGAAGAGGTCAGTCGGTCCGGTGTGGACTTAGTGAGGCGGTCCGTCCCGGCTAGGATCCCAGTGTCTGCGGACCCACGTCTTTATAAAAACCGCGGGGGTACACCCGCACGGGTAGAATGATTGAGGAGGGGAAATGTGTACAAAGATACCGTTGCGCAGTTACGGTGTTGTGGATTTGTAAACTCAAATGTCAACAAAATCATTCGGATTTGACGTTCGTATCGTTGGCGTAGGACTTAAAATGGTCGTAATTGATTAGTGTCGAGATGATGTAAGTAGTAGAGCTGTGATTAGTTAATGCTGGTAAAATTCAGGATGCGGTTGCTATGCTTGCAGTTTAGGCTTACTAAAACAACTGTAAACTCAAATGTTTAGGTGTTGTGGCATTGACGCGTTGCCATAGAAACATGTGTAAAGGGGAGGAGTTAGTAAGATGGGCACGCCCACATGGGGGCGCCAAAAATATTTCTGCACCCAGGCGTCTGTGACCCTAGGATCGGCCCTGCCTGGCGGAGTGATTCAGGTGTGGCCTGGCTGACTGGAGAAGGAGTGGGGAACGGAACGGCGGGGTTGGAACTGTCAGAGGCAGAGCCGCAGAGGAGAGGCGCTGACACTCAGACTGTCAGTTACAGACCAGACCAGTAACCAGCCAGACCAGAGAGCAGGATTCGGGATAGAAGAGGGCAGCCACAGTCCGCAGAGCAGAGGAAGTTCTTGGGCACTGCCTGGGCCCAGCTGAGCCTCAGCCTGAGCTAAGGTGTGTGACTGGGTGTGCGTGCTGCAGTCAGATTGTAATAATAATGCATTGATTTGCTTAGGTTAGGGATCATGGATGGATCAGCTCAGAGAGACTGCATGCTGAGGATCTGCCATAGCTTTTCAGGAACAAAGTTAGAATTGGAGGTATTTGTTTCCATATGGGTTACACATAGCACCCCATGTGCTGAAATGCATTATGGGTAAATTCTGCACAATAACCCATCATGTATTAGTAATAGAATTCTATACAGTCTAATTCCCTTCATTACTTGTTTGTAAATTGTGTATAGGATGAAACTTTATAATTCTCAAAGTGGGAACAAGCACAGTAGAAAAAAATAAAATTTCACTCAAAAATAAAAATTAAAAAAGTGCCAAGAAATCAGAAAATTCCTCCTTGCAGTTGGGCTGTGCCCACAATGCAAATATTGACTGCTCGCCTCCCCTCTCTAGGGGAGAGTAAATGCATTTTACTTACCTGATCCTCCGCTCCTCCAGCAGATGGTGCTTCCCCATGATTGGACTGTCCCTTGGCATCATCACATCCAATACAAGGCTACGGACCCTGTATTGGGCTGCATGATGTCAGCAGTGCCAGGACAACACCATCCAGCTCCCAGGGCAAAGAAGCCAAACTGCGCCCCCGCCTTCATTATGTGCAACCTTAGGGGATGCTACACCTAGCAAAACCACTGCCCCCAGGGCAACCATCCATCCTGCCCATCCCTTGTCCCAGCCCTGGATGTCAGGGCCTTAGACTGCTGGAGCATAGGGGAGAATGCAATGCAGGGATCAGTGTAGCAGCATGGAAAAGGATCGGTTAAAGAGTAACATTTCCCTCTGGGTGATCTATGTACATTACAAGGATGCAGATTCCTACCTTTTGTTATTCTGAGGAAATCCCTGTGTGTTTGTCTATATCCAAGTGGAAAGTATATCCAATGGGAGTGGTTTTATAATTATCAATCAGCTGCTGCACCTGTAGGGCTCTAATGAGGAAAATTGCGGGTCTGCATCCTTACGGCCGTTTGCATAGGACCGTCGAACCGTGTGTACGAGGCTTTTCATGTGGATGTTCAATATTTTGCTGATGCAGCTTTTGCAACAGCACTCTGAACTTGGGTTGCTTGACTCCTGTTGTTTTTGGGTCTGTTGGCACACTTATGTTTACTCAGTTGTTGCCTACTTTGAAAAAGTCACCACTAACACCCTCTGCTCAGGTGTGAATGCAGGCTTACTGGCCACCATGTGAAAAAAAACTAATGCAGCCACCACAAGAAATAGGAAGCTGCAGTAGAATGTTTGTATTTGGGTTTATTACCACTTTAACCAGCTTTGTTTTTGAACAGGAAACATTTTTTGAACATGTAGATGTGTGATTATTACATGTGGTCTAGCAGAGCTCTCCCGCCTCATCTGGTGATTTGGGTGGGAAAATGTTTTCCATAAGTTTTATTTACTATGGCACTTTTATTGAATTTTGGTACAGTAAACTATCTTTAACGAGACACGGCATCTTGTTGTTTTTTTTTCCACGTTTTTCATTTGTTTAATCTCCCTAATTTTTTCAAAATATTGCTCCAATTATTTATTAATTGTTTTTATTACACATAGATATTAAAGAGGTCTGTTCTCATCTGAAAACAGTATTTCTTTTGGATAATAAAACTTATAACTGACTGGAGAAAGATAAATATCACTTGAGGACAAACCTCCATTTTTTTTTTCAAGGCGGGATCTGGGGAGGGGCCAGGGGTGGGACTGAAGGAGGGGTCAGGGGCGTGGCCAGGGGTGGGGCTGAAGGGGGCCCCGTCAGGTAGGCTGTAGGGGGCCCCATGATTTCTATCAGTGTCCCTGAGTATAGGTATCCCATATCATAAGGCCAAATTATAACCCAGCTTCTGAAGTCTGCTAGAGATACTGTAAAGTTGTAAGTAACTGTGAGTAAAGTACAGATTGTAATCTCTCTGTTCCTGCATGAGTGTCAGATTCAATTCTACCCTGGCATTGACCTTTTCACTGTTTGTAAGCTTTATACAGTTGTGCTCATAAGTTATATGAGCATAAGCATACCCTGGCAGAATTTATGATTTCTGATTTCTTGGCCATTTTTCAGAGAATATGAATGAGAACACAAAAACATTTCTTTTGCTCATGGTTAGTGTTTGGCTGAAGCCATTTATTATCAATCAAAAGTGTTTACTCTTTTTAAATCATAATGACAACAGGAACTACCCAAATGACACTGATCAAAACTTTGCATACCCTGATGATTTTGGCCTGATAACATGCACACAAGTTGACACAAAGGGGTTTGCATGGCTATTAAAATTAACCATCCTCATGTGTTATCTGTTTGCTTGCAACTAGTGTGTGTGTATAAAAGGCCAATGAGTTTCTGGACTCCTGACAGACCCTTGCATCTTTCATTTAGTGCCGCACTGACGTTTCTGGATTCTGAGTCATAGGGAAAGCAAAAGAATTGTCAAAGGATCTGCAGGAACAGGTAGTTGAACTGTATAAAACAGGAAAGGGATATATTCTAATCAAGAGGTGGAAAATTAGGGGTTCTGTTGAAACCAAACCACGGTCAGTTAGACCAACTGAAAATTTCAGCCACAACTGCCAGGAAAATTGTTCAGGATGCAAAGAAAAACCCACAAATAACTTCAGGTGAAATACAGGACTCTCTGAAAACATGTGGTGTGGCTGTTTCAAGATGCACAGTAAGGAGGCACTTGAAGAAAGATGGGCTGCATGGTCGAGTCATCAGAAGAAAACCATTACTATGCAAATGCCACAAAGTATCCCGCTTACAATATGCCAAACAGCACAAAGACAAGCCTCAAACCTTCTGGCACAAAGTCATTTGGAGTGATGAGACCAAAATTTAGCTTTTTGGCCACAACCATAAACCGTGCATTTGGAGAGGAGTCAACAAGGCCTGTGAAACACGGAGGCGGATCACTGATGTATTGGGGATGTGTGAGCTACAAAGGCACAGAAAATTTGGTCAAAATTGATGGCAAGATGAATGCAGTATGTTATCAAAAAATACTGGAGGAACATTTGCATTCATCAGCCAGGAAGCTGTGCATGGGACATACTTGGTCATCCCAACATGACAATGATCCAAAACTACAAGGCCAAGTCGACCTGTCATTGGCTACAGCAGAATAAAATGAAGGTTCTGGAGTGGCCATTTTAGCCTCCTGACCTAAATATCATTGAGCCCCTCTGAGGAGATCTCAAACATGCAGTTCATGCGAGACAGCCCAAGAATTTCAAGGAACTGGAGGCTTTTTGCCAAGAGGAATGGGCAGCTTTACCATCTGAGAATATAAAGAGCCTCATCCACAAATACCACAAAAGACTTCAAGCTGTCATTGATGTCAAAGGGGGCAATACACGTTATTAAGAACTGGGGTATGTAAACTTTTGATCAGGGTCATTTGGGTAGTTTCTGTTGTCATTATGATTCAAAAAGAGTCAACACAGTTGATTAATAATAAATGGCTCCAGCCAAACACTAACCATGAGTGAAAGAAAAGTTTTTGTGTTCTCATTCATATTCTCTGAAAAATGGCCAAGAAATCACAAATTCTGCCAGGGTATGTAAACGTATGAGCACAACTGTATATTCTTGACTGGACTCATACAAAACTGCTGACTGAGACATTGGTTCTCCAAGTAGGTCAAGTAGCTGCTGCAACTAAATGACTTCTTGGCAAGCATGAGCTGCCAAGATGTATTCAGCTTCTATAGAAGATAACACCACTGAAATTTGCTTTTCATTGGACCTGGATATTGGTCTACTGAGTCAAGTAAAGCCTCGTACACACGATGCAACGGTCGTACGGCTCAAATCGTATGTTGGCTGTAGTATCTCCCGTACTGACGTGCACTCAACAATCGTACGATCAACGTGCGACCAAGCTGAACGTATTGACGTGAAACGAGCGTATAAAGAGGAAGTGCTGTTATCGTGCGCCACCCTTTGGGCTCCTTCATCTAATTTCGTGTTAGTTGAAGTTCGGTGTTTGTTGATTCGCGACTTTCAGATCGTTCTTCAGTTCGTTCTTCAGATCGTTCTTTGGATCGTTCCTGGCCTTTCGTTCGTCAACTATGTTCAGTTCTAGAGATAGAAATCTCGCTATTGTTGGCCTAGGAGTCCCGGCTTGGACCCAAAACCAACGTAGGAGAAGGAGGGAGAGGAGTTGTTGGACCAAAAATTGGTTACTTAACCGTGATCAATTTGGTCATATGGCTTTAGTCAGGGAGCTCCAGGAGAATAATCCTGATGATTTCAGGAATTATCTTCGGATGACGGACCCCTGCTTTAACCACCTCTTGGCATTGGTGTCCCCCTATATCCAGAAGGAGGACACATGCATGCGCCTTGCTATCACCCCTGAGCAAAGGCTCATTGCCACCTTGCGCTAACTGGAGACAGGAAGAAGCTTCCAGGACCTCAAGTTCACTACAGGCATCTCCCCCCAGGCTCTTGGAGTGATTATTCCGGAGACATGCTCATCCATCATTCAGGTGCTGCAGAAGGACTATATTAAGGTATGTTTCATGCTACATACCACATTTTATGTGTTTCTGTTTGATAATATAGTATTTGCCCTTTTTGACAATACCTAATTAGCAACATTGCAATATGCTGTGAATGTCTTCTTTGGCCTCATGCATGCTCTAAGCTTTTTTCACCTCCTTTTTTTCCTCTACACGCCTCCCCAGCATGTTGTCCAGTGTCCATACACACTCAGAGGGCCGCCATCAGGGGGTACAGGCAGTACTGTTGTAAGGGGCCCCAGTGTCTCAAGGGGCCCTTATAACAAAGACTTTAGCAGTCTTTAACATAGGAGTCTATGGGAGGGGGCATCCAGTTTGGGGAGACCATTCTCCTGAACCCTAGGCGAGAAAAATACCAAACTTTGCCCACATGGAGAGGACCCCCTGGACCACAACTGGTTCAAGTTTGGGACCTGCAGCACCTATGCTTTGGCACAAGGTCTTATTGCAAGCATTGAGTGATGCTGTGTTGCCTGTGCACTGCTTTTTGAAGCCCTTGGATTTCACACTAGCATGCATTGCACACTTCACTTGGTCATGCTTGGCAGGCTACATCTCATAAGTGTGACAGGATGTATCGTTCCTACTGGGGCTGCAACATGTGTACACCCCTGGCCAGTGGGCAGATGTGGTGGAATGGCCCAGTGTGAAGGCCTTGGGTAAGGTTGGTGGTCAGAAGGGAGGTGGCAGGTCTAAAGCTGTGTAAGGGGCCCCCAAATTTCTGATGGCTGCCCTGTCCACTCAGCCTGGTAATGCCACAATTATTTATGTCAGATGCAGTTTAGACATCCCTCCCTCCCCCTAAAACACACACTTTTGTAATGTTATTTTTGGCTTTCCAACCAGGCTGAGTGCTTGAGGTGTTCTTATTATGTGAAACCTAATCCCCATGCTCCCAAAAAGTTACATCATCATTTAAAACTACTGTATCTCCAGAAATGTAATCTCCTATACACACTCTCCATCTTTTGCGGGTGACATTTCCCTACTATTTCTCCAAAACATGTAGTGCAAGGGCCTGCTTGATTTGCTACTAATTTGACCTCATGTGATCTCTTTTGTTAGAATCTTGTTAGAAAAGTGTCATTTGAAAAGTTTATTTTCTCACACGTCTTACATCTCCACTGTGCCGGAAATGGAAGTGTAGCCTTGTGTTGCCCTTGCATTTGTATGTTGAAGAACATTTTTATGTTTGTTGGCAAAGTATATATATATATATATTTTTTATCCACAGTTTCCTTCCAATCCCCAGCAGTGGCAGGAAGTTGCTGCTCAGTTTTTGCAGCAATGGGATTTTCCCAACTGCGGGGGTGCCATTGACAGAAAGCATGTTTGGATTGTACCACCACCCAACTCTGGCTCCTATTATTTCATTTACAAGGGGTTTTGCAGCATTGTGATGCTTGCCATAGTGTCTGCCAACTATGAGTTCTTGTACCTGGATGTGGGGAAGAATAGCCGCAACTCCGATGGAGGAGTGATCATGCAGATGGAGTTTTATAGGCGGCTTCAGAATGGCAGAATGGCACCATCAGCCCCCTGCAGACCAAAATGTGCAGGGTCTAAACTTTGTCTTTGTTGCAGATGAGGCGTTTGGGCTTGGTGAACATGTTATGAAGCCATTTCCTCAACAAAACCTGACCCCTGACCAGAGGATTTTCAACTATAGACTTTCGCGTGCTAGAAGGGTGGTGGAAAATGACAGGAAAATGACAGGTTCAGTCTCTTTTTGACGCCAATCAATCTGAAGCTGAATCACGTGGTACTGTGCTGCTGCATCCTGCATATTTTTTTTATGGAGGAATGCCACAAATTATCTCCCAACTGGGCCCACTGACATTGATGCAGCCCTGCCAGGCCCAAGTACATCAACTGAAGGTCGTCTGTCATTGGATGCAATGGCAGACCTCCAGAGTAGACGTGATACCTTGGCCACCCAGAATGAAAGGGATTTGTGTATCAAATATATGCAATATTTTGTGGGGAGAGGGGCTGTGTCCTGGCAAAACATGATTCCTGATCTCGTTTAATGTTTGATTACCCTTATAAATGAATCCTTCAGTTTAACTACTCTAGTCTGTGGTTTTTAGATGTGTAAAAGAGATGTTCTATATGTGCTTTATTTTTGCACTTGCTCCAAGAGGGAAATCTAACCTTCATTTCTCCATGAGATCACAATATCAGCTTCCGCAAAGTATTTTTGAGGGTAGGGGTTGTGCTACATATAGACAAACACAAACACACAATGTTTTTGCTGTTCATGCATTCCATGCACGAAGAACAAAAACATGATGTAGTAACAACTGGTTTAAATGGTTCTAGATGAACTACACCTGTGTTGACCACATAGAAGAGCATATTTGCTCTTTAAAGACCTAAACTTTATGGAACTCACAGGCATACATAAAGTAAAGAAGAAGCCACACACTGTTAGTATCAAACCTTTATGTTGCTTGCACATTCTGAGGTGCTTTGCAACATGCAAAAAAACAGATGTCAAACATATAAAGCTGGTAGGCCACAAACGAAAGAGTGTAAACATGTACTCCATCTCATCAGGGGTTGTCAAGTGTCATCTTTCTGGGCAGACCCCCCTTCCTCCAAACTGGAGTTTCTTGGAGAAAGGGGTGTTGTATCTGAGAAATGTGTGAGTTGATCCCATCAGGGGTTCTGAGCCGACCCGTTTTGGGGGTGGCCACCTTTATCCAAACTCCACTAGCTTGGATAAAGGGGGGCAACCCCGAAGCGTGTCAGCTTCGAACCCCTGATGGGATCAACTCACACATTTTGCAGATGCAACACCCCTTTCTCCAAGAAACTCCAGTTTGGAGGAAGGGGGGTGTCTTCCCACCCAGAAAGATGACACTTGAAAACCTCTGATGAGATAGAGTACATGTATTCACTATTTTTCATGAGGCCATTTCAAATGGGCAACAGGCCCTAAAATGGGGTCCACAAAAACCAGCCCAATTGCAAGAAGAATTAAAATTTAGCAAGCGTGTCCCCAACATCCGTCAATTGCCGTTGGAGGTCCTGCGCTGCCCTCTGGAGTTCCTGCGCTGCCCTTTGGATGTCCTGTAGCTCCCCACAGCACCACTGAAGTTCCCTCCTCAGTCTTCCAATGGTGCATTGTGGAAGCTCATGGCCTGTTAAGTAGAGGAAAATGCATAAGGGCAATGATGGTCAAGTGGCTGAGGGCCAACATAGTGATTTGTGTTATTTTGGTAGTTTTTTTAAGTGATATCTTGACATTGATTGGTATTGGATGCCTGCGCTGTGATTGGATGGAGGCGCAGACCTGGAAGAAGGATTTCGCCGGTCACAGCGGGGTGCTTAGACCGCTACAACAGCTTAGTTCCAGGGTAACTATTTCCGAAACAGCTATTATGTGCTGCATAATAGCTGATTATGCCTTGGATTGGTCTATTTTTTTTGGGTTGGTTGGGGGGGAGGGAGGGCACTTTACAACCACTTTAAAGGCAACAATAATAAAGGCCATGGCCATACTTTAGAACAAAGTAAAAAAGGTGTGTTGATTATTAACTGCGGTCTGCTGTCCCATGTACCAATAGACATGTCACTACACAAGAAGCAATATTAGAACAATACTTACAAGGGCAAACGACAGGCTCACTTGCAGCTTGTTCCCTTGGGGGCTCAGGATGTTGGGGCAGCTGAAGTGAATCTGGTTCTTCTAGAAAAAAAATATCAAATGCATTAATTGAGCATCCCAAAGTCACTATAGGTTCAACACATACATTGTGGGATATTTTTCAAGTGCACCAACCTTGCAATTGGGCTGGGCTGGGTGCATCTGGTGGACTTCTTGCATAGGCTTGGGGGGCCTCTTTAAGATTTTCTGCAAAAAAGCAACAACAAACGGACGATGATGCCATTTTCCATGGCCCAAATACTTGACAAGTGGCAACATTCGTTAACTCCTACAGCTGCTCCCCTCCCTCGCTCCTATGGGATGTGGGCTGTCTGATATCCATCATATGCATTTGTGTGCCTTCCAGCACTGGGGGCTATCCTCTCCCCATGTCTGCACTAGCAAGGCTGGATTAATGGGCACTGATGAATCAGTCAGCAGCCAGTAAAGTGATACTTATCCTTTAATTTAGGCCTGAAACCCCTGCCATTTTGTCCACCTAGCAGCACCCCTGTCTGTGGCACCCCTAGCTCAGAGGAAGCCCGCGATTGGATGGACGAAATGCGTCAGTTGGACGTCACCCTACGGCTCCAGTGACGCGCCCGACCCTCCCACAGCACCTGTGGACGTTCAGCTGTTTAGCTGCTTGTTTTGGGAGACAGCACGACATTGCACGGCACTGCACGGACACCACCAGGCAGAAGAGGAGTCATCTATGTGGACTCATACGCAGAGGACGATCCCAGTGTCCCATGTAAGTCCACTCTGCACCATGCCCCTTGGGTGGGTGGCCCATACACACAATGCACAGGTACTACTGACCGATCCGGCATCACCATTGATTCAGTGTCAACTGTGTTTGCGGCCGCCGTGCCGACTGTTCTGGCTGGTGTTTGCACTGGATATGTGCAGGTGGTCAATACACAGACTGATCCATCACTGAATTGCTACCCTGCAGGACTATTGATCCCATGTTCAACCATTTCATGAAGAGCAGTTTGTTTGACAGTGACGGAGGAAACAGGTAGCTCCCGGATTTATGAATTTGACCAATAGGTTTTCCTTCAGGATCATTACCTTTCATGGACACATATTGACTATTGGTTTCACTGATGAACTCTGCCCTATAGGAGCTCCTACTTTCCTGATGAACTATATGACCATGACCACATCAGTGCAATTTGTTTGATGCTGGTGAACCCCCAGTTACTACCAGTCTACCCAGGTACTCATCCGTTACCCAGGTGCATCACCGGCGTCAGCCGTGGTTATTTTCAGCTCCCCTGATAGTAGTCCACAGGTCATCACACGTCCCTATATCCCAGTTCATGTAGTGCAATTACTCAGCCTCTGTCTTTGGCTACAGGCATACATTGCCAGTTCAGGGGCATGTGGCTGAACTGTTGAACTTTTGTGGTATAATACATAGGTGTATGTGTGACATGGGTGATGAATGGTAGTGGGGCGCGCCCGAGCTGTACTTTTGACAACGTTGTCTAATTTTAGTACTTTTTGTTACAGTGGTTGCTCATGTTTTTATCACCAATAAATAAAGGTTATATTTTTCTTCAATTGGTTCCATGATCTAAGTGCCTTGGTGTCTCTCATTCACCCCCCTTTTTTGAGACAATTTGTATAGTTGTCATTTAGCACTTACCTTCTGGGCATGAAGGTGGACTTGATTCCCCCTCCGCTGACGGGCCAGGGGTGGGAGCATCCGTTGGTCCCTTGGGGGGGTGGGTCCTTTGTTTTTTATGTTTCCCTGTTGCAAAATACCAAAAGAACATAAGTGCAAAAGCTAAAGGAATGTCTGAAAGCAGTCTAAAATGGTATTCTTCATATACAGTATGCTTGATTTGGAAATTAAATTTGGGAACCCAAAGGCATACAAAGAGTTCAAAAATTCACAGATAATTCTCTCTAGCTACTTTGACCAAGAACAGATCCAGACACCGAATTTACACATCTACATATTGGTTCCAAAAAAATATTGCTTACTTTTTTCAAGGATTCAGCTGGTCTTGCTCCCGATGTTTGAGATCGGACCTGCGCTTGTGGAGCTGATCCTTGGCCCGCTGGACCCCATATTTTTGAGACAGCCGCTCAATGACCCTGTCTAGGATATAATCCTTATGGCTGTTTGGCCTCGAATAATCCCCCCTCTTACAATCGTAATCCCTGGTCTCCATGATTCCCACCGTGTCGACCATTTCTGCCCTGGTCATGGGGGTGGCCCTCATTTTGTGGTGTCTGCTAGACTGGCGCCTATGCAAATCCGCCATGATTTTTGCCCAATCGATCGTACATTGTTCGTCGTAGATCGTTCGTTCCATGGAGGCGTCGGTACAAGTCATGCCCCAGCGGCACGACGCACCTGAGAGCGGTACTCATGCGCAGTGTATAAAAGTCGAATGAACGCTCAAGGAAACGGCCGTAGGTAGAAACGTTGTGTGAGAACGAACGTGCGAGAAACTGCTCACTAGGTGGTGCAAACGAAGGTTTGACTGGAACTTCTGACATAGGTGGGTAGAGGCCTATACTGTTATGCTTGGATTGGATTGGGAAGAATGGCTTATACTGCTTGGCTTGGGGCCTAGATCTGGTGGGGCTTTTAGGGGTATGCTGGGTGAACTTGCATGATGCTTTGTCTTGTGTCTTGCAGGCATAATGAGCGACAATTTTTTCCCACAAGACTTCCTGCCACAGTTCATCGATATGTACAGGCAACTCCCCTGTCTGTGGAATGTCCACAGGAAGGACTATTTTAATCGGGCACGAAGGCTGGCAGCTGTACAGCAATTGGTGGAGTTGTGCAAGCTTATAAAACCTGATGCTACAGCTAAATATGTACGCACCAAAATTGCGAACATCAGGATGACATATGGGAGGGAGGTGAAAAAGGTACAAGACTCCCAAAGGCCCGGAGCTGCAGCATCTGCTGTCTATGTACCGAAGCTGTGGTACTTTGACAGCCTGCAGTTTTTAAAAAATCCCTCTGAGACTAGGCCATCCCTTTCCACCCTTCCCTCTACTTCTGTTGAAGCCATGGCTCCTAGACCTGAGGATGAAGATGAGGAGAAGGCCGTCTTGACCCAGGTATAGTGTTCGTGAACATATTGTAAAGATAAAATACAATAAGAACTAAACATTATTGTCCAAACATTTGAGTTTTAACACATTTGTTTCTATATCCAAACCCAGTTGTGGCCTAAAGCCATTTTAAGGATAAATCAAAATGCTGGTGCCAGAATGCTAGTGTTTGTTATTTCTAATTATTCAATAAGCAACAGTCATGAAATGTAAATTTGTTTGGATTCATCACCCACACAAACAAACATATTCTAATAATGTCACTTTTTTATACACAGGAAAGTGTCACCGAGATGGTGACTGAGCAGGAGGCAGCTGGCTCTTCCCAACTTTGCCAGTCGCAAATTCCTCCCCTTCAGGTTGGTAGGAAAAGGAAGAGGAAAATAGGCTCATCCAAGGCATAATCAGCTATTATGCAGCACATAATAGCTGTTTCGGAAATAGTTACCTTGGAACGAAGCTGTTGTAGCGGTCTAAGCACCCCGCTGTGACCAGTGACATCCTTCTTCCAGGTCTGCACCTCCATCCAATCACAGCATGGGTATCCAATACCAATCAATGTCAAGATATCCCTTAAAAAAGCTACCAAAATAACACAAATCACTATGTTGGCCCTCAGCCACTTGACCATCATTGCCCTTATGCATTTTCCTCTACTTAACAGGTCATGAGTAGAGTTGAGCGAACTTCTGGAAGTCCGGGTTCTGCTGGTTCGGCCGAACTTCGGGACAAAGTCCGGGTTCGGGTCCGGACAGAACGCAAACTTTGTCCCGGACCCCGAACCCCATTGAAATCAATGGGGACCCGAACTTTTAGGCACAAAAATGGCTGTAAAAAAGTCCTGGGAAGTCCTAGAGGTCTGCAAAAGGAAGGAAATGGGGGTAAGGGTGGGACACGTGCCCTACAAAGAAATGGGGACAGGGAAATAACTAAAAGCATTTTAAAAAAAATAAAAACATAAAAAAATCAAAAATGGAGGTGGATGTGGACCATCTTCAAACTGGGTCTGAAAAGTATTAATTAACCGTAGAAGCCATATAACTGTTCTAAAATCATCTTCAAACTGTGTCAAAAAAGTATAAATAAGCCGGGAGAAACCATACTACTGTTCTGCAAACATCTGGAAACTGTGTGTAACTCTTTAACTAAAACCGGGACAAACTGAACTACTGTTCTGCAAACATCTGGAAACGGTGTCACTTTAAGTAAAACTGGGACAAACTGAACTACTCTTCTGCAAACATCTGGAAACTGTGTGTGTCACTTTAACTAAAACCGGGACAAACTGAACTACTGTTCTGCAA
>BLSH010396517.1:689582-718562 GCA_018402905.1 Glandirana rugosa
AAAGTGGATTCGTGAATACGGGTAAAACATACTTGTTGACGTGTAATATGGTGTGACCCACCGGACGTAACTCCTGACAATAAAGTAAAAGGAAAGGAAAAAACAATAGAATTCGCGACGTGAAATGAATAATATACCTGATAGAGTTTTCCCAATACTATTTAATGGACATCACAAGTCGACGATAATACAAATTGGCGAATTGTTGGCGGGATATCTGTTAACTGCAGATGTCCCGCCAACGAATTAAGACCCTCCTGCAGATAACTGCAGGAGGGTCTTAGCGCCAAGGGCGCGGCGCGCGGGAACCGCGATTCTGGGAGGACGTCAATAGACGTCCTCCCAGAATTAAGCAACCGCCCTGTAGACGTCAATTGTCTATAGGGCGGTTGTTAAGCGGTTAAACATAATAGCAGCTGAACACTACAGGTAATTTATCATAACCCTTTTGAGATAGTCCATATAATAAGTAAAGTGCAGCGCTTAAGATAACAAAAAAGGAAAGGAAAATGAAATAACAGTCCTCAATGCAGGCCACCCAGTGTGGTATAATGTGCAGTTGTTCATACAAAATGGGCATAAGTGCTTAGGTGAAAACTTCCTCCACGAATCACGCTAGCAGCTCACCTTCCCTATCAGGCTCTTACTACAGGAGCCCAATAGCGCTTGATGTAAAATCCCAGGTACATTTTCGGAGACACCATAGTAGGGACCCCAGTTTATTAAAATTCTGGGGGGTTGAGCATGTACCCAAACACTGGAGAGGGGGGAACTACATCAGGCAACTTAGCAGAAGGGAATCATTCTGGATACATCAGACCTCTGTTTTAGCCCCAAGGGGTTTAAACATTGAGTTTGATCTCAATTGCTTTATCTCAGATCGATAATTTGTTCATACATAGGACCAATGGGGAGGAATTTCGATTTGAGTACTGTATATTGATATTTTATATTATAATTTTAACTTATATTAAATGTTTGGTATAATTTTGTATGATGTTATGTTATTTTATATATGTTGATTTGATTATTTCATTGGGAGACAGCGATGGCTGCGGGTTGACTTGTAGTAGGACCATTATGTAGGATCCGAATGATTTAGATTCTCCTCCTGGAAAGGTTCCTTTCACCCTAGTAGTGTCCATTATATGGACTATTCGGGTATTCATTTATATATACTTATTTTATTTGTATAGCCTGTCCTGGGTTGACAGTTGGGTTCAGTTTGTTTGTGAGGGGGCTGGGCCTTGCAATACCTTTCAGCGGCTATTGGTTGCCACAATGAGAGGGTTTAGTGGCACTGTTATATAAGCGGATGTGATCGTCACTTCCCTATCCGCTGACGAAGTTCCGGTGGGACGATACGCGTTCGGACGGGAAGTGACGTCATCCACAGCCGCCGCTGTCTCCAAGCATGGTCGTTCGTGTGAGCGTCCTAACCATTTGGTTTTAAACGTTATCATCACCTAGCACTTGGTTTAAGTGCTTCCTATGTGAGTACTATTGTTTTATGGAATAAACAGTTTGTTTTATACAGTGAGCACTATTCCCAGTTTATTTATTTGCATGCATCGGTGAGCTGGAGTTGTGGATTCCTTATCTGGATTGATTCCGGAGGAGACTTATCGATGTATGATTTTTCACACCCGAAAATCACATTAAGAGTTAGAATTTTTTTGAAACAAAAATCCTGATCCTTTTGAAATTTTCTGTTTCTAAGGTCAAAATCGATCTAACAAAAATCTGTGTATGGCCAACATTAATTTGTGTTTGATCTGCAGTTGCCAGAGTGCAGCACATGTGATCAGTTATGACCAGTGACGGCTGGTGCTAAACTTTTGGGGGGGCGCGGCAAACAAACCCCCCTCAGGTCCGCACTCACCCCTCCACGGCATGGTCCCCCCCATACACATCCCTCCATGGCACGTTCTGCCCACAGTCATCCCTCCATGGCACGGTCCCCCCACACTCACCCCACCACTGCATAGCCCCTTCCCCCGCACACAGCCCCTCCACGGCTTCCTCAGCTTCTCCTCCAGGCCAACCCAATCCGCCTCCTGTCCTGATTGGCTGGGAGGAGAAGCCGGAAGACAATAGCGAATATTGATTCGCTATTGTCACAAGTGGGTGGGTTGCAGTGCTCTGTGTCCCGAGGTAGCCAATTAGAGCCTCTGGCTCTGATCACGTGGCTTAAAAAAAAACCTCATACAAATGTATGAGTCCGGCGCCTGCATGCATCCCTGCATGCATCCCTGCATGCAAACTACGGGGGCGGAACTCCTGCACCCCTAATGGACCTGCCACTCCTGGTTATGACACCAGCCATTTGATGGCTTGACAGTTGGTTTAGTTCTGTTTTAAATTGAACTGGCTGGTTTTAGATCTGCAGTTGCCATGGTATCGCACATTTGTCCAGCTATGACTCCGGCCATTTTAGGGCTTAAAATTTAAATAAACACACTAATTTACCAGTTTCACAAAATAATTACATTTAACTACTTCAGCCCTGGAAGGATTTCCCCCTTTAGAACAAGAGCACTTTTACGATTCGGCACTGTGTCGCTTTAACTGACAATTGCGTGGTCGTGCGAGGCTGTATCCAAACAAAATTGACATCCTTTTTTTCCCACAAATAGAGCTTTCCTTTGGTGGTATTTGATCACCTCTGCTTCATTTTGATCACCGCTATAAACAAAGTGCGACAATTTTGCAAACAAAAAAAAAAAAAAACAATATCTCTTGCTTTTTGCTAAAATACAAATCCAAAAAAAAAAAATGTATTCTTCAGTTTTGGCCAATATATAAACTTTCCCGGTCGTCCTCCCGTCAGCACACTATGGGTTAACTCTCCCTGATTAACCCTCAGGACCACCTTCTTCCTCCCCTCTCCCTCATGTTCTTTCTTTTTTGGTCTCCAGGCCACCTGTTGATTGCAGTGCTAAGTACTTTGTTTGCTGCATTCCCCCCTGCCGAACCTACCCCTCCATGTTCACACTCTCATGGAGTTGGAAGACCCTGAATGATGGAGGTAAATCTTCCTAAAAACTGGGTGCCCTTTTTGTGCCAGGGCTGCGGGCAAAATGATGCTTAAACAGCATTGACATTATACAGGTGTGGTATTATAAAAGCTCTGCAATGTCATCATTGCCTCTCCCTTGGGCCTATTTTTTTGCCTGTCTTCTATATGCAGCGCACTGCTCTCCTGGCTTTATGGTCAGTCTGGGAGCGGCTGTGAATGAGGTCACGGGGGGGAGATGGGCAGCACGGGATGGTAATCGCCAGTTGTCATGCAACAGCGCAAATGATCTTGGAGAGCTGCAGTTGAGAGAGCTTCTCTCTCTCTCTCTCTGCAATCCTGCCAGGTAAAGGACTTACCTCAGATTCTGAGTGTGTCTCCTGTCTGCCTCTGCATGTGCTGTCCTGGCTCCCCTGCGATGCGGTGTACTTCTGTGGGTTTGACAGTCTGACTGGTTTTGTCTCTATGACTGTGTCTGCTGTCTGCCTTTGGAAATGCTGCCTGAGTTTACCTGTCTGCCTATGGAAGGGCTGATTGAGCTCACCTGTCTATCCATGGTCTGCTGCTTCTAAAGTGAGTGGATGAAGGCAAATGGGTCTTAAAGAGACAGTGTACCTGTTTGTTTTTGGTGAGAGGTAATATGATTTTTTTCCAGATATTTTGTGCAAGTATGAGCTTGCCACACCTGTTAGTGGCACATAAGACTAGCAAAGGTAGGAGGGGGCAAAGAGGGACATGGCTTTTAAAAGAGTGCTCAAGGAATGCAAAGGAAGATGTTTTGCATTATCTTCGGAGCAGAGACCCTGAACACAAATGCTCCAAAAAACATAAGACCCGCCAACGATCATCTCATCCTGACCGGGATGATGACACCTAACAGGTTGTCACCTTCATAAGCCTAGCGCTTTTTAGGCGCTTTCCAAGCAATTTTGAAGCGCTAGCATTAAATAAATTGCAGATCCCCCTACATTACATCCTGTTTACTTACTGGTATTTTGACCTTTCCACAACCTCTGGGCGTTTTGCTGGTGCTTTGAACACGCTTTTGGGGCGCTTTACATTAATTTCAATGTATATGGGCGTTTTTAATGCGCTATTTTTAGCGCTCAGAATAAGCACAAAAGATCATGCTTGCAAGATTTTTTTAAACGTGGCACCAGCGAGACGCCCCAGTGTGAATAGGTACATTGGAATGAATGGGCAGCTTTTTAGAAGCGTTTTGTAAGCGCTATTTTTTAGCGCAAAAATGCTAGTAAAGCGCCTCAGTGTGAAAGGGGTCTTAAGGAGCTGGTTTCCCTTACAAGCATGTGGTCAATACACTCTAAAGGAGTTGTCTCTTACAAGCATGTGGTCAATAAACTCTAAAGGAGTTGTCCCTTACAAGCATGTGGGCAATACACTGTAAAGGAGCGGTTTTCCACTTACAAGCAACAGGTCAATACTAAGGCTGGATTCACACCTGTCCGGTGCGCATTCCAGCTTGTCTGCTGCCAGGAAGGGGCTGAGCCACCGTTAGGCGGTTCCTGTCCGTTGAGGGGAATGGGGGAGGGGCCAGGAGCAGGGGAAATATCCCCGTTCAGTGCAGAGTGCATCTCCATGTAGATGTGCTCCCATTGAACTCAACGGGCTGGGAATTCGCACCGCACTGCACAGAAAAGGCACACGTTTTTTGTGCAATACAGAGTGCGAATGCACCGCACATATGTGAACCGGACACCTTGAAAACAATGTGTTTTCAAGTGTCCTGCGAATTGGATGCGGTTTAAGCAGCATCCAATTCCCATAGGTGTGAACCCAGCCTTAAGGAGAAATTTGCACCTACCCTGTAAAGGGACAGGATCCAGGCACATGTCTCCTACCTAGCTCGTATAGAGTTTGGGCCGGAGCCTCTCTGCTGGTCATCCCATGGAGTCCTCCACAGGGCGGCTTTCATGCTCCCCAAGCACTCCATGGGGCACTGGCTCACAAGCGTTTATGCCAGCATGAGAGGAAATGCCTCACTCAGCTCAGGGTGCATTTTTGGCCTGCACGCAGTCTGCAGTGGCAGAGAAGTGAAATTGCATAGGTTGTCTCACAAGATGCGGTTGTGAAAAATTCTAAAGCCCTATTAAGGCGGCTATAGCAGAAAGTATGCTGCAAATATCCACGCCACAAGCAACACCCATAATGAGTGAGCGTAAAGCGCTCGTTGGTGAAGGATGGCAGAGACCTCATCAGAAAACCAATTTACAGTACAGGTTCTCTAAGCTTTATCCACATAAGATGGCTGATGTATGTTTATGCACTGCATTTCCAGGGGTGGATCCTGCCTTCCAGCGCCTAGCGCATTAAGTGTCTTTGCCTTTTTATAACTCAGTTGCCTTCAGAGATCCTAGAGATGAGAGAGTGGACGTGTTCACACCAGATGCAGTCCAGTATGTTTTTACATCGAGAACGCATGGACAGGGTTTAACTTGGATTCCAATTACCTAGTTCACACCTGTGCAGCGCATTCTAGGGCAGTCAACAAAAGTAGGATTTTACAGTGTTTCGGTATGGAACACATCTGGAAATTGGCAAAAAATGAATCAAGAACATTCATGCAGAAACACATCTGGAACACAGAAATTGTGGTAATTGGGCCATCAGGCTTGTACAGAATCTATTCAGTGACAACCGGCAATAGCGTTAACTTCGAGGGTGTATTCTCTCCTATATTCCTGATACCCAAAGCATCCAGAGAGCTCAGAACGGTGTTGGTCCTGATGTCCTTAAATAAATTCATCAGCCCCAGAAGATTCAAGATGGAGCCAGTATATATGATATCAGTAGTGCAACCAGGAGATTGGCTAATTTCAATCGATTTGGCAGATGCATATTTACATGTCCCAATTAAAAAACACCGTCAGAGGTACTTCAGATTCGAAGAGCATTATCAATTCAGACATTTGCCCTTCGGCATCAACACAGCACCCAGAGGGTCCTCCAAGATCTTGTCGGCGACCATAGCATTTATCCATTTACAGGGGCTAAAAGAATTTTCATTATCCAGACGACATCCGGGTCATTGCACATTCAAGCGAGCAGCTTGCGCTACAGAGCAACAAGGTAATAGGGATCCTGTCCAACTTTGGATGGCTGATATACAGTCAAAAGAGCAAACTCCTTCCTGCTCAATGGATGGAGTATTTAGGCATGGTATTCGACACAGGACGGATTCTTCTGCCATATTGCAAGACGACTGAGCTGAAAGCATGTGTCTACAGGGTGATGGAGGCTCAGACGTTATAGGCAAAAGACTGTATGACGATGTTGGGGATATTCACTGGCTATCCCGGCGGTACCGTAGGCAAGGTTCCACACAAGAGCTCTTCAGATGTCCTTCCTGAGGCAATGGGACGGCTGGGCATTGGACCAGAAGATCTGGGTGCGATGGAGTCTGATCTGGCCAGATAGCAGACCAAGTGAGCCAGAGGTTCCCAGCAATGGAGAATGGTTAGTCAATGGACACTATGTTCAGTCTTTGCCAGAGGGGGGTTACCCAGTATAGACCTGATGGCGACACCAGGGAATGTGCAGGTACCAGAGTTCACAGCAAAGTTCAGATACGAGGCGATAGCTCAGGATGCCTTCTCAATGTTATGGCAGTTCCCCCTAGTGAACCTGTTTCCTCCAATCCCATTAATCATGAGGGCTTTGCTGAAGATTGTGAAGGAGGTGCATACCATCATAATTGTACCCTTCTGGCCCATGAGACCAGGGTTTTCCTCTGCGCTTGCAGAGGGCATTGGCCCACCACTACGCCTACCTCTAAGGAGGGATCTACTACAGCAAGGACAGTGGATTCACCCGAATGCAGGGAGACTGCAGCTGACGGCCTGGATGTTGAATCGGCCAGATCGCATGCACAGAGGAAGTAGTCGCTACATTACTGGGGGCAAGGAGGGCTAAAACAAATGCCACATACTCCAGAATTTGGAGAAAGTTTGCAGACTTTGCATCGCAAAAGATTCTCACCATTAACTTGAAGTATTGCAAACATTTTAGAGTTTCTGAAAATGGCTCTGAAGGTTGGCTTGGCATATAACTCTATTAAAGTGCAGGTGTCTGTCTTCTTTCACCAGACATAGATGGGCTAATGAGCCTTTAATAAAGCAGTTCCTCAGAGCCGCAATAAGGGTGTGCCCCCCAAGGAGGAGCCTCATCCCAACCCGGGACTTGGGCATGGTCCGAAAGGCACTGTTGCAGCCCCCATTTGGCCCAGCGGAATCATGCACACTTGGCTTTCTAACAATCAAACTGCTGTTCCTGAAGGCCATTACAACAGCCAGAAGAGTGTCGAAATTAGAAGCCTTTTCCTGTAAAGAAATGTTCTGCATTGTGTATCCGGACAGAGTGATCCTGTGGCCTGCTTCAGCCTTAGCCTCTAAGGTGGTCTCAAAATTTCAGGTAAACTGAGAGTCAGTGCTACCTCGTTTCACGCAGCCTCCAGGTCAAAGGAGCCAGTTAGATTTGGGACCTCTAGACTGGGCCGGTTTAATATCAACATATCTTCAGAGGGCACAACAGATACGCAAGTTGGGTAATCTGTTCATCTTCCCGTTGGGATCCAGGAAAGGGGAGGTAGCACCTACAAGGATTTTATCCACCTGGATTATGAGGACTATCTCCTAGGCATACAAGCAGCAGGGCCTTGCCTCTCCACAGACTATACAACATCATTCTACTAGAGGGATGGTAGCTTTGTGGGCATCCATGGCAAAGGTCTTGGTGGAGGAGATAGGCAGGACCGCTAGCTGGAGTTCCTGTGAGACTTTTGCTCGGCACTACAAATTGAATGTAGTCGCCGCTAGTCCTTTGATGTTCGGAGCAGCGGTAGTGTCAGCTTCTTTATTCGATTAAAGTATGGTGAAGCATGGAATTGGGCGAGTTATCGTTTCTTTCCCACCCTATATTGGCTTGGGTATATTCCATAGTGTGCTGACAGGAGGACAACCAGGAAAACAGAAAATTGTTATCAATACTCAACGTAATTTTCCTTTCCTGGTCCGTCCTCATGTCAGCACAACTTTTACTTCCCTCCCTAAGTAGCCTGTCGCCGTTAAACAAAAGAACACGAGGGGGAGGGGAGGTGAGGGATTTACTGCGCTGGAAGAATGTGGTCCTGGGGGTTAATCAGGGAGAGTTAACCCATAGTGTGCTGACGTGAGAATGGACCAGGAAAGGAAAATTACAGTGAGTATTGATAACAATTTTCCGTTTTCTTATACTTTTGGTAAATAAAATTGCAATGGGCGTATATTGATTGGTTTGCGCAAAAGCTGGCGCGTTTACAAACAATGAGAATTCATTTATGGGGTTTTTCATTTTTTTTTTTTTACTAGTAATGCGATTTGTGATTTGCGACCTGCGATTTTTAGCAGTACTGCGACATTGCAGCGGACATGTCGGACACTTTTGACACTTTTTTGGGACCACTGACATTTATACAGCGGTCAGTGCTATGAAAATGCAGTGATTACTGTGTAAATGTCATTGGCAGGGAAGGGATTAACACTAGGGGGGTTGCCCTACCCACTCCCTGGCTCCCCCTCCACACAGTGAACGTGCGAGTGTGCCTCCGGTGGCGTGTGTACACTCAATTTCCGTGATCTCGCAGCTGCCGCCAGGTGTCAGCGATATGTGATATCGAGCCATGTTGCCGCCGCCAAGCTACAGAGGGCGGTCAGCAGCTGGTTAAAGGGCATGCTTCTGGTGCTAACTGTCACATTTGCAATATGCTTATGCTAGCTCCAACTGAACTTCTAAGTGCCACCAGTAGACAGCAGGATGGGCTTCCAATCATGTGACAGCTGTAAGAGCCAATCACAATAACCACATGATATAGAAGCTGCACCACCCACTGAGCATTAAAGCCCACTTAAAAAGCTGCCAATAGATGGCATCAAAGGTTTGGTTGAGAGCAGACATGAGCACACTGCCAACCAAAACTAGAGACATTTTCCTTGAAAGTAGCATACTCTGCGCATGTGCTAGGAAGCAGAATGTAAATGAAAACACTGCAGAAACATTTCTATGTTTGATTGAAGATAAATTAACATTTATTGAACATGTCTAACTTGAGCTTTCTTTTGGGAAATAGTTAAATTGGTGGGTTTAGTTCTATTATAATTTTGTTTCACATTCTTATACTCTCAAATAGCAAAAAAACAACATATGATTATAATTTTCAGCTGTTCCTAAACGTCGGGCCTTTCAAAGCTTTTTACAAATATTATTTTGTGCTGTACTTTCTGTTCTGACCTTCTGTACAGCTGAGATTATTTTATTCAGTAAAGACCTAATTTTTCTAAACTAATCTGCCTTGTATAAACCTATTTAGCATTATCAAGTAAATTATTTTTTCAGCTGCTTTTTCCTGCTGGGTATTACTGTGAGAGCACATGCATGTGTGTTTACCACCTGTATGATCCGCTTTCCTTTTTTAGATAAGCACATATACTTTATTAAAGTAAGCAAACATTTAAAGTGTATGGCAAGACAAAAAATATGCAGCATGTCTTTGTAGCACTTGCACGTTTCCCATGGTATCTTTTTAACCACTTCAGCCCTGGAAGGATTTCCCCCTTTAGGACCAGAGCCCTTTTTGCGATTCGGCACTGCGTCACCTTAACTGAAAATTGCGCGGTCATGCGACGTTGTACCCAAACGAAATTTGCGTCCTTTTTTTCCCACAAATAGAGTTTTCTTTTGGCGGTATTTGATCACTGCTGCGTCATTTCTGATCGCCACTATAAACAAAAGAAGAGCGACAATTTTGCAAAAAAAAACAAATTTCTTACTTTTTTGCTAAAATACAAATCCAAAAAAAAAATATAAAAAAACATTTTTTTTCATCGGTTTTGGCAGATTTATATTCTTCCTCATATTTGTGATTAAAAAAATCGCAATCAACGTTTATTGATTGGTTTGCGCAAAAGTGGTCGTGTTTACGGATGATGAGAATTAATTTCTGGGGTTTTTATTTTTTTTTTATTTTTTACTAGTAATGGCGGCGATCTGCGATTTTTAGCGGTACTGCGATATTTCAGAGGACATGTCGGAACATTTTGACACTTTTTTGGGACCATTGGCATTTATACAGCGATCAGTGCTATAAAAATGCACTGATTACTGTGTAAATGCCATTGGCAGTGAAGGGGTTAACCTGCAGGGGGTGCTCTAAGGGTTAACTGTGTTCCCTGGGCGTGTTCTAACTGTGTTTGGGCTGCCCTAACATCGGAAGGGAAGTGATCACAGTTTCCATGTAGAGGAAGGCTGTGATCACAGCCCTTCCCCCCTCACAGAATGGAGGTCCGTGTTTACTTACACGGACCTCCGTTCTTTCACTCCGGGGGGGAGCATCGCGGGTAGCCGGCGGAGATCGAATCCGCCGCACCCGCTCCCTGGCCCTCCCCGGACACAGTGGGCGCGCCTCCGGCGGCGCGTGCGCGCGATCTCGCAGCCGCCGTCATATGATGGCGATTTGCGCAGAGGAGCCACTCTGTCGCCGTCAAGCGGTTAAAGACCTTGCAAGTATAAAAAAACGGAAAATTGTATCAAATACTTTCCGTAATTTTCCTTTCCTGATGCCAAACCATGGCAGCATACTAGTGATAGAGCTCTGCCTCTTGATCACTCCCTCAGGACCAGTGAATAGCCTAAAAAAGGCGTAGTTAGCCGTTCCCCCATTCTTTGTAACAAGCTACATAACGAAATGCACAGGGTGGGCCCGTATGCTGCCATGGTTTGGCGTCAGGAAAGGAAAATTACGGTAAGTATTTGACACAATTTTCTGTTTTCCTGATGCCAACATGGCAGCATACTAGTGATAAATAACTAGCTGACAGGGTGGGTTCTACTTGCCAAACCAATATTCTGATTAGGATGGGACAGTGGACTGAATAGTCCTTCCTACAAATTCCACTGATGACAAGGCACCTTTGTCTACGCTGTAAAGTTTGAATAGGTATTCTGGGATGACCATGACACTTCTACAGATGGATACTATAGATGCTCCCAAATGGGCTGCCTATGAGACTGCAACCACTCTGGTAGAGTGCACCGCCGCTGACGGAGGCTCACGCTTCCTCGCCATATATGCGCCACCAAGCCTGCTAGAGTCCAGGCAGTAACCTCTTTTCCTTGATGATTCCCAGTTGGAATGACAAAAGGCTTATTAGATGATCTGAAAAGAGCAATTGTGGACAGGTGCTTCTTTCTGAAAACGTCCAGTTCGTGTGACTTTCCTGTGTGATGTTCTGGAAATTTAGGCAATTTCCAGATGTCTGTTAAATAGAGGGCTGTTGCTACCTTTGATACAAGATGACCTACAAGACAGCACTCTACTCTTTTTGTAAAGAAAACTTTTTTTTTATTTTTAGAAGCTCCAAGAGCGTGAATCTCAGACAAACTTCTGCTTAAAGTTTTTGAATTAGATACTGTCTTGTAGGTAATGACCTGAACCAAACACTGCTCTGTTGGAGCAAAAGGTTGAACGGACAGGAGATCCAGCAACACCAATTGATCCCACTGGGAAAGACTCCTTTCCGTTTGTGACTGAATCCTTACGTCTGCCTTCAAAAGTTGTGCAGACTGAAGGATTCTTGGCCCATTTAAATTTGTTATCGCCAATATAGCTGACACTTGCCAGTGAGGATAGGCTAAGGCTCATGTCCAACCCAGCCTAGAGGAAGTATAGAACAGCTGGGGGCAGTAGCATCAATGTCTCACCCTACCGAGATAAAGCAAACTTGCTCCAGATTTAGGCATAGATGTTGTAAGTAGAGTGCCTTCTAGCACTCAACAAAGTAGAGATTGCTCTGGAGCAACCGGAGTTCCCCCCGCCTCCCCTATTAGCACCCTGCTTGCAGTCCCGGTCTGCATATGCGCATAGGGTAAATGTCTTCTGTATTCTGAAGTGAATGGCCAAGGAAAACCGAGGGCTTCATGGCCAATATGGAGGATTGGCTATGACAACCATGTACTCCCTTGACAGACTCTAGAGGAATCTCATTATGAGAGATGTTGGGGGCAAAATATAGAGGCTAGATTGCAGCCCCAATGAGAGACCAGAGTGTATGCCCCCTGCACCTTGGGGTGCGGAAACAAGGCCAGACATACCCAACATTTGTGAAGAGGTCTGTCTGTGGTAGGCCCCATCTATGGACCAGCTCAGAGAATACCTGGGACGTAGACCCACTCGTTGTGCTCTGGGAAGCTTGCATGATAGTCGGTCTGTCTATGTGTTCAAAAGTCTGCTGGGAGATAAACTGCGTCCTGAATTTGTGATCTTCTGTCCCAGACGTTATGGGTTTCACCTCTCTGAATAGCATAGTGCTGATAGGGAGAGTTCCTCCCTGGAGCTGAATATAGGCAACTGCTGCCCTGTTGCTCAACTGCAAGGAGACTGGTCTCCCCTTGATTCTGTGTAGCAAGGCCAAAGTGCTAAAAAGGCTGTTTGAACTTCCAGCGCATTCGAGACTACCCTGCTTGGCTGGAAATGTCCATTTGCCTTAACCGACAATCCCTCACAGTGTGCCTCCCAGGCTGTCTTGCCGAAATGATTCATAATAATGATCCAGTGTAATGGTTCAAAAGGGCCGTGACTTCCTCAAGGTCTTTCCATCACTGTGGACTGCTACTCATACTAAGTGACGCTGTTCTCAACTTTGCTCGATCCTGTTTCCTCACTTGCACTAAGATTCCTAGTTGAAACTTGCACAGGCGCCCATGGAATCATCGGTATGCATGAAGACGTTGAGCCCAGAAGACTGAGGCACTGAGAAGCCATCAAACAAGTGAAGGTAGCTGTCCTCAGAATTCTCTTCCTGACTGTCAGAGCACCCCCAACTACACTAACTGTTGAGTTGGAGAAAGTCAGCTTCTCTTTCCCCTATTTTCTTTTTTTTTTTTTTTGAAGTTGATAACTCAGCCATATCTCTGCAGGGTATGTATGAGGACCTCTTAGTGCGACAGCAATTGTTCCAGTCCCCTGGATAGAAAAAGAATGACGTCCAGGTAGTGACAAACCCGGAGACCCTGTTTTCTGAGTGGTACTAACACGGCACTGAGACCCTTGCCAACATTCTCACAGATATTTAAAATTTATAGGCCACAAGGTAGGCTGTTAAAGTGGAGATGCTGTTGATCCACTGCTTTTCAGTCAGTGGATCTAATAAGGCTGTAGGGGGTATTAATCCTGGACCATATACTGGAAAATCCGGAGCCTCAGGTACTCAAAGAAAATAGAAAGAATCCATAGTGCAAACTGCTAATGTATAAATTTATTGCGCAAATACTAAAATCTACTTACAAATAAGTAGATTTTAGTATTTGCGCAATAAATTTATACATTAGCAGTTTGCACTATGGATTCTTTCTATTTTCTTTGAGTACCTGAGGCTCTGGATTTTCCAGTATATGGTCCAGGATTAATACCCCCTACAGCCTTATTTGATCCACTGACTGAAAAGCAGTGGATCAACAGCATCTGGTGAGTGCGGTCCATATAGGGGGTCACGTATCACCATTCACCATGTCACTTGGATATTCATTTGAGCACCATTGAAGCACTTTATGAGCACTTGTTTGCAGCACTTTATTCAAGAGCACCATTTGTACTTTATTCATGAACTTTGGTGGACTTTTAAAGTGATTCAGGGGCTGGCGCTGATATTTTTGTATACATATTATCTGCAGGTTTCAACCTGAGTTGCAGCAGCCGCCCTCTCTGAGTTTGAGTTGTATCAGCACAGAGTATTATATTATATGATTTTTTTATATGATTTGTTTATATTTAGATAAGTGGTGGTATATTGTTTAATACAATTTGTTTATGAGCACTATTTGCACTTTAGGAACGCTATATATTAGTATGATTTGTTTTGAGTCATCTAAACTCAGGGGCTGGCGCTGAGTTTTGGAATATCAAAGTGGAGATGCGTCTAATCGATCACCAAACTTACTTATTTTGGAAAGAAAAGGAAATTTGGGATGTTAGTATAGGCATCCTGACAATCCAGCAGTAGCATCCAGCCAACTGTTTGTACTGTTTTAATGGACTCCATCTTAAAGATCTCTAAGAGGGCCAACAAGGTTTAACCTCTTTCGATCTGCAACTGGACACTAGCCTCCGTCCCCTGTGAACCACAAACAGGGTTGGGTAGAAAACCTGCAATCTTTCCTGTGAATAGGACCAGGACAATGACTCCCTGAGTCTAAAGTGTTTGTAAGTATTGTAGCAGCCCTCCCGCTTTTGCGGTGGATTTGACAGGGAAATGGTCTGGAGGAGAAGCAGTGAGGAATCCCTGAAGTGACCATGAGTGCCTAATACCTTGCTCCAACATTCTGTACAACATGCTGTCCAGAAACCCATAAAGCGTACCCTCTGGCTCCTACCTCAAGAGTCTAGGCATGCTTTCGTCAAAAGGGCTTAGTGGGTACTTGTGGTATACCCAAGGATTTTCAGTTATGGGCCTTGTGAAAGGTAGCCTGAGTTCCCTTACATCCTCTACCTGGGACCCTGGCCTGACAGCTGGCCCTTGGCTTCCTGGACCTAGAGAAGTGGAACCTGCCGGGAGAAACATTTTCTTTTCCTTTTTGCTTCTGGTCTTTTGGGAGCAGATCGAACTTACCTCCTGTCACTTATGACATGGCTGTCTCCAGTTGTTTCCTACCAAACAGAGATCTTCTGACATAAAGTGACTCACAGCAATCTTGTTTTTAGGAAGCAAGACACCGCCCAGGGTCTCAACCATAGGGCCCCACTAGCCTTGACCGAGCATAGCATCGCTATGGCCAGGCACCTGGTTGAGATTATTGCTGCTTCTGCAATAAAGTTCACAGACACATTCATCTTGGCTAGGGTTCAAATTATATCAGCTTTATGGATTTCCTCTCCAACGGCTGTGTCTAACTCCTGGAACCAAAAAGCACTAATCTCCCAGGTAAAGGCAACTGCCGGACGGCAGACCCCTGTTGGTCACCTCCTTACTAGGCTACAGTCGCATTTACTGTGGACATGGATTTCAGTGACGCTATATCCGGTCTCTGACAAGGATTAAACCTGTATAGACAATCAAAGGAGAAGCTTTCTCTGGACTTTGCCATCCATCTGATTAAATTTCTTCCATAAAAAGAGAAGGAATTGCCATTTTGAAGAAAGCGTAAATATGATTTTGTCTTTTTACCTATGTAATGACCTGCATGACCGCCTGGATCCACTGTTCCATGAAGAAAAAAAACTGAAACCAAGCAGCTCCGAGTCTTCCTCTGATGAAGAGGAGCTATTATCTACCCACTTACCAGGGTAGCACAAGCCTCAGCCCACAGACACTTACATAATGGCAGATTTAGTTCCTAAAGAGGAAACACTGCAGGGCCCCATCAAGACCTGCAGAAGGGGCACCCAGGCTTTTTAGCGCAATTTAGCGGCCCGAGCACTGGGTCTTTGCACTGGGAGAGGCTTGAACTCAGACGGCTACTGCACAGAGGCAGAGGTGGGGACATAGAACTGTTTACTCTTCACTGGAGAACTGAGTGGTTGAGCGCCACATACCAGGGTGCCAGGTTGTTTTTCTAGTGGCTAGCAACTAGGAGAGGGCTACCTGGCTGGCATAACTGAAGTGAGTCCAAAATAGCATCTTGCATCATAATTAATAAAGATATTTGGTGTTACCTGTTAACTGCGAACTCCTCCGGGCAGTCTTTACTCACCAGCCTATTGGTTACAGGCGCTGTGCCACAGGCCCTGCAGGATTCTTGCTGGGGCATTGGCGTTGCTCTTGGGAAGAGGCGATAAGATGTCTTCTTTGGAACCTTTTCCCTTGAGTGGGTGCAGCATATGCAGTTACACTCTTATGAAGACCGTTCGCCTTTCCCTGGCTCTTGATTTTTGAGAGCATGAGCATGCGGGGCTGAACACACTCAAAGCAATCTGCATAAGGAGGCACTCTATTCCTGCAAACTTACCAACACAGTGGTCCCGTACCTTTTTGACTGGGATGACTGACCCATGGCTTGAGGACAGATAGGCCAGCTGAAAAGAGGATAGCCAGAAAGGAAAATAGCACTTGAGAGAGAAGGTATTTTGACATTAAAAAGAGAGGAGAAAAAAATATATGCCCTCATAACAAAAAGAAAATATATATATTTTTTTTTACCAAAAGAAATAAATACATTTATATACAGTATATACATACATTTCTCTTTTTTTGAGTAAAAGAAACAAATGAATGCAGTATATATATATATATATATATATATATACACACACATATACATACATACATATATATATACATATAGATACATACACACACACACACACTTTTTTTTGGTGTACTACCTGTTAAAAATTAGCAGGGGGAGCTCCCCCAGGACTGCATTCCTCATTGCTAGCAACAGTGAGCTTTTGCCCATAAGCAAGATGGCCAGCACAGCCCGATGATGTCATCAAGATGCCCCAGGCAGCATGGTCTAGGTCCCCACATGGGCAAACAGAACACAAACAAACATGGAGGCATGTGAGGCACTCAAAAGAGAAACAGATCAAGGTAAGGGAGAACACATATGAGACAGCACAGAATAAAAGGGATAGGCAGCCCTGTATGGTGCAAGGAACCAAAAAAGGAAAATGAATGAACTAGCTGACACCCCCAAGCCTCAGCCCACAGACACTTACATAATGGCAGATTTTGGTTCTTAAAGAGGAAACACTGCAGGGCACCCAGGCTTTTTAGCGCAATTTAGCGGCCCGAGCACTGGGTCTTCGCACTGGGAGAGGTTTGAACCCTACTGCACAGAAGCAGAGGTGGGGACATAGAACTGCTTAATCTTCACTGGTGCATGGAGGTATGAGGACAAAAAGAAGAATGAGGGGGACGGCTAACTATGCCTTTTTTTATGCTATTCAATGGTCCTGAGCGAGTGTTCAAGAGGTGGAGCTCTATCACTAGCATGCTGCCATGTTGGCGTCAGGAAAAATATCTATAGATCTCCAAGAAATGCATCCAGCCCATACTGTTCCCTGATTGACTGACAACACAGCATTTTAATTTGTTGTCAACTCTCCCCAGGCTAAACTGCTAAAATCTACCCACATTCCATCTCTACAACATAGACATTAATCTTTTTGTAGTCACAATCCAGGGGGGGTCAATATGCACTCAACTAAACAGTACAGATGGACCTCGTGGCAGGAGAACAGACAACAGCATAGATCACTTTTGCCAATAAATTAGGATTCGTCAAATGGCCAGGTGAATCCGACAAGCTCACAGTAGATTGTGGAATATGCAAAGTAAAAGGCTCCAAATAGTGTAATATTGTAAACACCAGTGATTAATAAAAAATATTGCACTTACAATTGGGTAGATAACGAACAGCATGTAAAAAACGCCAATAATAGGAAACGTGTCTTCCTCCAGTAACAAAGATGGCTGACACTTGGCTGCACATGCATGGTAGCGTGTGTGCATGGCTCCGCCCTCTGCGTTTCATCGGATATAACGTCATCAGGGGCACGCACACATGGCGTAACCACACAATTATATGCAGAGCCCAAACAAGGAGGATCCACATGATTGGGTAAAAAAAACAAAAGCAAGAACAGGAACAGAAAAAGGGGGTTGATCAAATACTAATCCAAACAATAAGAGGGAGCCGCTCACCATTCCCATCTTGTGGCGAAACAGCAAAAAGATACCCAAAATTATCATATAATATACCAAAAAAATCCAGTTTAGTCTCATCTGACCATAACGGCTTTTTCCATGTGGCCTCTTCAAGGTGCGTTTACGATGGTCAGATGAGACTAAAATTTAATTATTTAGCCTCAACACCAAATTATATGTGTGGCAGAAATGCAATACAGCTCACCATCCAAATAACACCATTCCTACAGTAAAGCATGGAGGTTATGGGGGTATTTCTCTGCAGCAGGGACTGGAGCACTTGTCAGGATAGAAGAAAAATGGATGGGGCAAAATACCATCAAGGAAACTCTGGAAGCCAGGTCCTCCTCTCATCAAAGTTTCTCTCATGTCACACAAGAAAAAACCTCATAGCGTGATACCGTCTTAAAATGTATTAAGTTCAAAAATCCCCCCTTCATAAAATGCACTTACAAAGATACACAAGCAAACAAGCATGTAATTGTCATCTTGGACTACATAGCGAAATATGCCTCCTCTCACCACTCACAAGTAACCTCTGATCGTGGTGATTCCCGGGTGGAGACACACTGTGCTGACAGTCCTGGTAGTCACGTGGTCACACCCTGATGCGTTTCATCATCACAACTTCAACACAGGGCTATGAGGTTTTTTTCTGGTGTGACATGCGAGACACTTTGATCAGAGGAGGACCTTGCTTCCAGTGGACGATTCCTATGAGGAGTTGTATCTCTTTTTTTTATAATAAACTTTTATTGAACATTATTAGTGTTTTATGAGCGCTTTGAAAAGCAATTTATGTGTATTCTTGGTGTGCTTTGTGTATTTTTTCCAGATCTGTGCAGGAATCCAGTGTCCAAGCTTTGTCTCTGTGCAGGAGCTTCCGGTAATAAAGACCAGTTATTGCTGCTCTCTCTCCTTGCACAGGATGGCTGGTCTTGTACCCACCCACTTGTTGTTCTTTGTAATCAGCCTGTATTGCAGTGGTTCTCAACTCCGGTCCTCAGGACCCACCAACAGGCCAGATTTTAAGTATTACCTTGAGGAGACGCAGACTAGAATACTGAAATCACTGAGCAGCAAATGATATCACCTGTGATGTATTTCAGTTATCCTGCAAACCTGGCCTGTTAGTGGGTCCCAAGGAACGGAGTTGAGTACCTCTGCTGTATTGGGTGTACCTTCTGGGCCCCTCCCACTGCTCTGCTCTCTGAATAGGTTGTATACAGGACAGTGATCATGTCACTTCTTCTTTTACAAGGCGATGACAGGGTTTGCAAAGACATTAAGTGCGCACAAAGTGGATTTATACCCTTTATTGAAGAATATACTTAAAGTCATGCTAAAGGTTTGTTTTTCTTGTAAATAATAAACATGTCATACTTACCTGCTCTGTGCAATGGTTTTGCACAGAGCGGCCCTGAACCTCCTCTTTGGGGGTCCACTGCCGATGTTCCTGGCTCCTCCTCCTCTCTGAGTGCCCCCATAGCAAGCTGCTTGCTATGGGAGCACTTGTGCAGACTCTCTCCCAAGCCAGGTTATGTGTGTATATTGACACACACAGCCTGGCTTGGCGTCCTCCTCACAGGATTTTATTGACAGCAGCAGGAGCCAATGGCTGCTTCCATATCCATGAGCTTCCATGAGCAGAGAGCAGCGCTATTGCTCTCAGCACCATGCTGGTTCAAGATTGGGCTCAGAAGGCTTTTTACCTTGATGCAGAGAATACACTAAGGTAAAAACAAAAAGCACACATTGCTATGAGGAAGGCTGCAATAGCCAAAAACCCGTTAGCATTTTATGTACTGTGTACGTTAGCATTTTATGTACTATGTACACCGGGTGGCTGGCTTTTTTTCTGCTGTGATGAAAAAAACCTTCTGCCTTTGCAACCACTTTAAAAGTAGGCTTTTGTTACTGGAGTTCACCTTTCACAGACCAAATGGCAGCAAATAAGAGAAGTTCATTATTAAGATTTACACATACATCCCCTAGGCACATTTTGACCTTGGGCATTTGTAAATATCTATTTCATTCATATTGGTTCTCAGTTCATTCCTGGACAGGGCAGAGAATTAGGTGAGTGAATCTAGTGTGTAGGGAGGTAGACACTGCCAGTCGATAAAACTACTTTAATAAAAAAGGAATGGAAATGGGGCAGGTGACTTCACAGCAACACAGAATAAGCATACTGCGACCAAGCTTAATTTGTCTTCCACATGCATCACTTACAATAGTTCCTTTATAGCTGAAATCCTCTGATGTGCAGCTGCTCAGGAAAGCTTTGTGGCTTATTTAGGAGCTCAATTTCCCACAAGAAAAGAGACAGGAGAGGGGCATTTGGTTACTTGATATAGCGAAGATAAGATACATTCAGCTTCAATATAATGTCTGTGTCAGCGTTGAAAAAAAAAACAAGTGTCATCCATTTTAACGGGGTCAGTAAGTGGAGGAAGCAGTGGGCAAAAAAAGGTTTACCTTGTACTGCCAGCAGATAGCACTTTGCAAACTCTTAAAACAACAGACTGCTCCTCCTCTCCCACCACTACTCTATAGCCATCACAATGCAAATGAACATGCTGGGATAATACAGCTCCACCCTCCCCAGAGGATTAATTTAGTATAATGAGTTTATGCCCTGTACTCTTAATGTATTCATACCTTTCCCCCCTAATATCCCATTTGCAGAATAGGATGATTACCCACTTGACATCCGGAAGATTTACACCCCTTCATGACCAGGCCATTTTTTGCAAAGAGGCACTGCGTTATTTTAATTGACAATTGCGAGATCGTGAGACACTATACCCAAACAAAATTTATGTTCTTTTTTCCCCCCACAAATAGAGCTTTATTTTGGTGGTATTTAATCACCACTGTATTTTTTATTTTTTGTGCTATAAACAAAAAAAGAAAGACCGACAATTTTGATTAAAAAAACAATATTTTTACTTTCTGCTATAAAACATATCCAATAAAAAAATATAAAAAATCGAAATTCTTGTTCAAATTTAGGCCAATATGTACTCTATGTGCTATATATTTTTGGTAAAAAAAAAAATCCCATTACGCGTATACAGTTGTGCTCAGAATTTATGATTTCTTGGCCATTTTTCAGAGAATATGAATGAGAACACAAAAACATTTTTTTCACTCATGGTTAGTGTTTGGCTGAAGCCATTTATTATCAATCAACTGTGTTTACTCTTTTTAAATCATAATGACAACAGACCGGATTGACGCTGATCAAAAGTTTACATACCCTGGTGATTTTGGCCTGATCACATGCACACAAGTTGTCACAAATGGGTTTGAATGGCTATTAAAGGTAACCATCCTCACCTGTGATCTGTTTGCTTGTAATTAGTCTGTGTGTATAAAAGGTCAATGAGTTTCTGGACTCCTGACAGACCCTTGCATCTTTCATTCAGTGCGACACTGACGTTTCTGGATTCTGAGTCATAGGGAAAGCAAAAGAATTGTCAAAGGATCTGCAGGAAAAGGTAGTTGAACTGTATAAAACAGGAAAAGGATATAAAAAGATATCCAAGGAATTGAGAATGCCAATCAGCAGTGTTAAAGCGCTAATCAAGAAGTGGAAAATTAGGGGTTCTGTTGAAACCAAACCACGGTCAGGTAGACCAACTAAAATTTCAGCCACAACTGCCAGGAAAATTGTTCGGGATGCAAAGAAAAACCCACAAATAACTTCAGGTGAAATACAGGACTCTGAAAACATGTGGTGTGGCTGATTCAAGATGCACAATAAGGAGGCACTGCACGTTTGAGTCGCCAGAAGAAAGCCATTACTATGTAAATGCCACAAAGTATCCTGCTTACAATACGCCAAACAGAACAGAGGCAAGCCTCAAACCTTCTGGCACAAAGTCATTTGGAGTGATGAGACCAAAATTTAACTTTTTTGCCACAACCATAAACAATACAATTGGAGAGGAGTCAACAAGACCTGTGAAACACGGAGGTGGGTCGCTGATGTTTTGGGGATGTGTGAGCTACAAAGGCAAAGGAAATTTGGTCAAAATTGATGGCAAGATGAATGCAGTATGTTATGAAAAAATACTTGAGGAACATTTGCATTCATCAGCCAGGAAGCTGCGCATGGGACGTACTTGGACATTCCAACATGACAATGATCCAAAACACAAGGCCAAGTCGACCTGTCATTGGCTACACTAAACACTATAAGGTGAAGGTTCTAGAGTGGCCATCTCAGTCTCCTGACCTCAATATTATTGAGCCACTCTGGAAAGATCTCAAACGTGCAGTTCATGCAAGACAGCCCAAGAATTTCCAGGAAATGGAGGCTTTTTGCCAAGAGGAATGGGCAGCTTTGACCATCTGAGAAGATAAAGAGCCTCATCCACAAATACCACAAAAGACTTCAAGCTGTCATTGATGTTAAAGGGGTAAATACATGGTATTAAGAACTGGGGTATGTAAACTTTGGATCAGGGTCATTTGGGTAGTTTCTGTTGTCATTATGATTTAAAAAGAGTAAACACAGTTGATTGATAATAAATGGCTTCAGCCAAAACTAACCATGAGTGAAAGAAACGTTTTTGTGTTCTCATTCATATTCTTTGAAAAATGGCCAAGAAATCAGAAATTCTGCCAGGGTATGTAAACTTATGAGCATGACTGTATATATATTGGTGTGCGCAAAAGTTATAGCAACTACAAACTATAAGATATATACTAGACTTTTAATTTATTTATTTTTTTTACTAGTAATGGCGGTGATCAGTGACTTATAGCGGGACTGCGATATTTCTGTGGACATTTGGACACTGATTGACACTTTTGACACTTTTTGGGAACCAGTGACACTAATACAGTGATCAGTGCTAAAAATATGCACTGTCACTGTACTAATGACACTAGCTGGGAAGCGGTTAACAGGAGCAATCAAAGGGTTAAATGTGTGCCTAGCCAGTGTTTTTGTGTATTGTAATAGGTGCTTTTACTAGGGGGAGTAAGAGATTTTATTCCCTGCTTTGTGGGGAATAAAATTATATTGCTTCCCCATTGGCAGGACAGGGCTCTGCCTTGTTTACATAGGAAGGGCTCTGTCCTGTGTAAATTCATGATGATTACGGGGTGTCGCCGGTAAACCATTGGCCGGCACCTGGTGATCATCATCTGCTGTGTTTAGTCACAGCACTGTCAGGTCGCCAGCAACACTTGCACACCCCCTGCCCGGAAATGTCAGATCACTTACTAGGCACGTGATCTGGTGCAGCTGAGCTGCTTTGCCGCTGTCTATCTATGTTTTATGGTCAGCAAGCGGTTAAAGTCTATACTAACCCCAAGGGATCTCTATAAGAAGAAATATGCTTAGGTGACTGAGCCAAGCCTTGTCATTGGCAGAAAAGCTTCACTCAAACATCATTCAGAAATCAAGGCACAGATTGCGTATAATATATTAAAGAAGCATTCCGGCTGCCATTGCGGACATTTCATTTTGAAAATGCTAGTTGCTTGGTTATCTCTGGTCTCTGTGCTATATCCAGTGGATCAGCATCAATGCCAGGTTACTGGTGTTTCAGAAGGTCATCAATAGCAGCCTAGGTATTTTTTTTTTTCAGAACAGGTTTCTTTTCTAGTTCATCCAGCCTTGTAAATGTACTTGTAGCCGACAGCAGTTACCTGGCACTGCAGACTTATCCTTTTCCTTGTTAGACTGTGTCTGTGTTCCCCTAGTGCTGGGTTTGAATTACATGCATCATCTTTCTGAGCCAAGCAGAGAGCATTGTAGGAGTAGTAGTCTCTTGAACAGACATCCTGGACCTGCAGAACTATCCCTGGACTACACCTCCCAGCATGCAATCTGCTACAAAGAAAGGACTCTGGCAGAAGCTATAAAAGGGTCAGCAGGCTAAGCCCAAGCTTTCTTGTTTCCCAGGTTCCATCGTGTAAACACCCCTCCGCGGCTGTGGGAGAGGACTGCGGCCTACCACGTGGCAACACGGCGATTCCAGCTCCGACCCAGGTGGGTTCAATGCCACTTTCTACATGAGGGGTCACACCGCAGCGTCGCTATAACCAGCCGGATCAGGTGACTTACGGTCAGCCTGTCATCACCGCCCATTCTGCAGACAGACAAATCAACTTAGACCACTCTTCAGGAGGTTTCTACACTGTTCTCCAGTTTGGTGAGAGGGCATCCGCCCTTTGACGCAATCTCTGTCTTAGCATATTTCACATTATGTCAGCGTTGACACTGTATACAGACACCTTAGACCTTGGATTGCTTTATCATATTGCACAGGACACTGTATATAGACATCTTACATCTGGAATTGCTCTAAAGATTACTGCTGGCCAGGCTCAGCTGCTTTGTTCTGATTACATATCACTGTGCCATACTGAGAATTCTTGTCTTTTGAGCTCCAACTTGACAGTGAAGATCATTGCAGGCCTTGCATCCTGGACACTGCTATCCTATTGCTATTTAAAGGCACCTATCCCTAATACTTATAATACCTTGTCTCTCATTAGGATTAAAGGTATAATAGGCCAGCCTGCGGTTTCCCTTTAGCAGTGGTGTTATAGACAGCAATTAGTAGTTTCATTTATTGTCTGTTCTTGTGTACATTGATATTCTGTAGCTGTTATTCAATTACTTAAGGGGACCTTCTCAACTGAGTTTTGGCTGTTTTACCCAGGACTTAGCTGACTAATACCCTGTTACCAAACTCTCCTTTTGAACACGTAAAATCAAAGAGAGCTAATTAATCTGCATTGTGTCTGTGTGCAATTAAAAGGTGTATGCAACATGTCTGAACCTAGTGTCAGGAGTGGCAGGGCATGTCATTCTAAACAACCCCCAAGAGGACAGTGCTACATACTTTTCATATACTTTTCTTTTTGTTCAGTTTTCAACAGTTCAACAATTAAATCAGCAGATGAACTGTAGTCTATCTAGCAGCTGCAATACCATGCGTTGCATGTTAGGACTTTTAAAGGTGTTCTGTGGTCACAGCATACACTTCCATCTTATAACATCAGCAAGGTAATAACAATGCAAACAATATATTATACACTTGAAGACCAAGCCTTTCCTGGCACTTTTTGTTTACAAGTCTAAATCAGTACTTTTTTGCTAGAAAATTATGAATTATAAAATGGTGATCATTGCTCACAGTATTTGCTCAGCAAATTTTTTTGGGGAAAAAATAGACTATAATTTAAAGAAACACAATATATACCCCAATTTGTTTGTAAAATATGCAAGATATTACATTGAGAAAATATATAGATACCTAAAATATCACGCTTTAAAATTGTGCACGCTTGTGGAATGGCGACAAACTACGGTACTTAAATATCTTCATAGGCAACGTTTTAAAATGCCTACAGGTTACCTGTTTGGAGTTAGAGAGGAGGTCTAGCACTAGAATTATTGTTCTAGCTTTAACACTCGTGGCGATACCTCACATGGATGCTGCAAACACCATTTACAGATGCGTGCATGATTTTTGTATGCGTTCGCTTCTGCGCGCAAGCATGGAGGGATGGGGGGCACTTTAATTTTTTGTATTATTATTTATTTATTTTATTTTTTATTTTTAGACTGTCCTTCAACAGGAGGGAGGGGCCAGGAGTGCCGAAGAGGGACCAGAGAAGAGGAGGGTCTGGGCTGCTCTGTGCAAAACCACCACACAGGGCAGGTAAGTATAACATGTTTATTATTTTTAATGGAAAAAAATTAGAATTTAGTATCACTTTTTAATAGCACTCGTATTAAAAAAAGCAAGGCTGTTGCTCTCTTTCATTTATGGTATAATATCTTTAACTACATCTGTTACAATTAAACTGATAACCTGCTGCCGTCCAAGTAATTACAGCCTGTTCATTGGCCTTTTTTCTTTTTTTGTTCCATAAAACAATAAGCTAGACAAAAATATGGCAACCACCCCAATTAGCGTTTTCAGTAAGGTGCACTCAGAAGTGCAGTGCATAACACAAACAGACACAAATTTCCAAGCACAGTAAACAGATAGGCTGCAAAAAAACAAATTGACCCACACATTAAAAACAGAGGTTTTAGTTGCACACATTTGCAAACATATGTAGAAGCCACAGTGCCAAGGCTCATCTTTGTACTGCGGTCCTAACTTCTAATCTCCAATTTGGAGCATATATAGCAGGGGATAAAATAAAGGCAGGTTAACCTGGAGGGAGCCCAGTCCTCTTTAAAGGCACATGAACACATTGGACGCCTGCAAAAGAGCACAATGGCAGCTGGGGTCATCCAGTGTGTCCCCATGCCATATTCAGCAACCAGGCTATACAAAAGATGGCAACCACCCCAATTTTTAACTAGTCTTTGCAGTAAGGTGCACAGGGCCAGTTCAGTAAAAAAATGTAAGGGGGATGAGAGAAGATGGTAGGTCAGCAGGGCAGAGGATAGGGTCAGCAATTTGTAGAGTAGTGTACAGGGGCTATTCATTTGTAGGACCATGTACAGGGTGTCAGAAGGGCAGAGGACAGGGGTCACAACTTGCAGTAGAGAGGAAAGGGGTCACCACTGTCAGGAGGGGGGACATGGGTCACCGCTGGCAGGAGAGATGACAGGGGTCACCATTGGCAGGGCAGAGGACAGGGGTCACCGCTGGCTGGAGAGAGCACAGGGGTCACTGTTGGCAGGAGAGAGGACAGTGGTCACTGCTGGAAGGGGAGAGGACAGGGGTCACCACTGGCAGGGCACTGGGCAGAACTCTTTCTCCAACTCCTGCACAGTACACAGCCTGGGCACAGGCTGCAATATGTCCTCCTCACACAATACACACTGTTACTAAAATCCAGGATGTCAGGAGGGCAGAGGACAGGGGTCACTGTTGGCAGCAGAGAGGAAAGGCGTGACAGATGGCAAGAGAGAGGACAAGGATCACTCCTGGCAGAAGAGAGGACAGGGGACACCGCCGACAGGTGAGAGGAGAAGGATCACCACTGGAAGGAGGGAGGACTGGGATCATCGGTGGCAAGAGAGAGGACAGGGGTCACCACTGGCAGAAGAGAGGACAGGGGTCACCACTGGCAGGAGAGAGCACAGGGGTCATTGTTGACTGGGCAGAGGACAGGGGTCACTGCTGCCAGGAGAAGAGACAGGGGTCACCCCTAGCAGGAGAGAGGACAGGGGTCACTGTTGGCAGAAGAGAGGACAGTGGTCACTGCTGGAAGGGGAGAGGACAGGGGTCCCCGCTGGCCAGAGAGAAGACAGGGGTCCCCACTGGCAGGGCACTGGGCAGAACTTTCTTCAATCCCTGCTAAATACACAGCCTGAGCACAGGCAGCAAGATCTCCTCACACAGCACACACTAACTGAAACCTGATTCCCTTGCACACAGCAATGATCTGCACAGTGTGTAGCTGGCTATGGTGTTGCAGTTCTAACCTGTGAAATTCCCTGGCCGGAAACCACAGCTCAGCTGTAATAGCCAGCTACATACTGCGCAGATCATGACTGTGTGTAAGGGAATCAGATTCATCTACAGTGAGTGCCGTGTGAGGAGGAGATCTTGTTGCCTGTGCACAGGTTGTGTACTGTGCAGGGATAGGAGACGACTGGCACAACATCAGGGGTGGTGGTGGTGGGCTTTGGTGGGGGCACAACTGACATCTGGGAGGGCACAGTTCACCCCAGCAACCCTCTAGATCTGGCAATGAATGTGCACATGGAAAGGCAATGCACAACAGACAAAAATTTCCCAACACACCAGCAAGCCTGCAAAAAAAAAAACAAAATTGGCCCTGTCTAACAAGTTACGTTAAAAACATACGTTTTAGTTGCACATATTTGCAAATATATCTGGAAGCCGGAGTACCTATGTCAGGGCTCTGTGTACTGCAGTTCTAACTCTATTTTGAGAGTCTCCAAGTTGAAGCAGATATAGCAATGGATATGTTTTTGTTCAATAGTGCACACACGGCCAAAGAGAGAGATCTGTTAATAATCAAAAAAATCTAGTCATATTCACCTTAGATATGACACATTCCTTTGGCCAACAGTCTTTCTACATGTACACTTCTTCTTTTCCTAAATATTATTGTAGCCAGGAGCTGGCTAATGTTGCCTGCATTGTCAGGAGACACTGTAGCATTGCTGCTGTGTAGCTGTTCTCCTGTAGTGTTCAGCCCAGATGTGTAGTCCAAGGAGCCAAGGTTTGCATTCAGCTGGACTTTATTGAACTACAAATACCAGCCGGCTGGGAAATAAGGACAGGGCTCTTGGAGAGGTGATAAAAAGCCTGTGTGCAGGTGGGATCTTCCTCTTGGGACCCCAGCCTGGAACTGCAAGCAAGTGACGCTGAGTCAGTGTGTGTTGTGGTTGAGTAGCGGCCTGGACTACAGGGAGAGAGAGAGTCATCGCATGCAGGTGCAGGAGCATCTTCTAAAAGCTACTTCTGAATGTCCAGTGGCAGTCTGGAGGTCATTTCCACATGTTGACACCAGATCCAGCCGAGCTGTAGCATGTTGTGTTGCTGGACCGCATTTCCCCTTGAGCAGGGCTCCACTGAGGCCTATCACAAAGACCCACACCACTTTCCATTACGAAGAACCATTGGCACTGGTAAATGGGCACTTGCCCATTCTGATATTACAAGAGACACTGCATGCAGACACCATTGTCTCATTCTTTTGCCTAAGCCTGTAAGACCTGGTGCTACACCTACTCTTTGTGGAGCAGCAACAGAATCCCTCTTTCCACAGGACACTACAAGTACACTTTGCTACATACTGTTTGTTAAGACATCCCCAGGCCACTTCACCTTCTCTTAATTACCAGGATATCTCAAGTGCTTCACTAAAGAGCTGGCAGAAGATAAAAGGGTTTATTTCTTCTGAGAGACTGCAACAAATACCCCCTCATTACTAAGGGATTAAAGCAGTTAGTGCCATAAGGACAAGTATCTTCATTCAAGACTCTATTTGCTAATTGAGCGGGTTTTAGTACTAGTTTCACCAATTTAAGTACAGTGTTGTAACTTTCTGTCTTGTCTGGCCTGTGGTGTTGAAGCACAGGAAGGAGTGGTTTGACATAAGAAAGGTCATTCCTCTGCCCCCCCTCCTGTATGTTCACATATGTTTCCAACTAAATGGAGTATTGCGTGAGTAGTCTTTATATCCTGCAATCAGTTACTGTTTCTGTTTTACTGTTTCATATCACTGTTATCACTTGCTCTAGTGAAAACTTTTCTAAGGCTAAGCCTATGTTACTGGAATTCAATGTTTCCAACTTTTCAGTAA
>BLSH010396517.1:738129-752426 GCA_018402905.1 Glandirana rugosa
CAAACTAATGCGTCGTCTTAAGTCTTTACTGCCTAGAAAGAAAATCGTATTTTGAAACGCAAAGGTCTTAACTTTACGCGGAAAAGCGTTCGACTTTAGAAACGTTAGTGGGCGCATTTCAATTCTGGAAACGCAAAGTTTTATGCTAAAAGAAAGATCCGTCATTTCTGAATTCTGCTGCGTAATCAAACAATTTTCTAAATATTAGTAACTAAATCAATTGTAAATAGTTGGAAAAAATGTACACTGTGCATTGATCATTGGCCAACAAAAAATTTACCATGTTACCGATAGATAATTTGTGAGAAACAATTCAATACAATAATGGCGTTAACACTCAGTCGTTCGACAGATCTTTATCAAAAACATTTTTTTGAAAGATTTTCTATCCATGTATGGCCAGCTTAATTATGTAACTAAAAATAAACAACCCAATTGGCCGATTCCTAAAAACAACAGCTGCACTTGGCTCCCATATTCCACCCAGATGCCAATGAAGGTGTAATATGGGACTAAAATCCCCCTATAAACATGTATACTATGGAGTATAACGTAGTGTCCCAAAATGTAGAGCATGTGATGAAATATATATAAGAAAATTGGTAGATTACTTGTGCAGTTGAACTATACTCCATATACTTTACATAGTCATTCACAACTCTGCCCCCAGTTACATCTCTAACCTAGTCTCAAAATACCAACCAAGCTGCCCTCTTCGTACCTCCCAAGACCTCCTGCTCTCTAGCTCCCTTGTCACCTCCTCCCATGCTCGCCTCCAGGATTTGTCCAGAGCTTCTCCCCTCCTTTGGAACTCCCTACCCCAATCTGTCCGAATGTCTCCTAATCTAACCATCTTTAGACGATCCCTAAAAACCTTTCTCTTTAAAGAAGCATATCCTGCTTCTAACTAATACACTGTCTTACTTTCTACATCAGCTCATCCCCCACAGCTATTACCTTTAACTTTTGCATCAATTGACCCTCCCTCTTAGATTGTCAGCTCTAATGAGCAGGGCCCTCTGATTCCTCTTGTAACAAATTGTGATGTAACTTTACTGTCTGCCTTAATTTTGTAAAGCTCTGTGCAAACTGTTGGCGTTATATAAATCCTGAATAATAATAATAATAATACTCCTCACATCATATACAGTGCCTTGAAAAAGCATTCATACCCCTTGAAATTTTCCATATTTTGTCATGTTACAACCAAAAACGTTGGGATTTTATGCGATAGACCAACACAAAGTGACACAATTGTGAAGTGGAAGGAAAATAATAAATGGTTTTCAATTTTTTTTTACAAATAAATACAGTTTCTCACAAAAGTTAGTACATTCCTCACATTTTTGTAAATATTTAATTCTATCTTTTCATGTGACAACACTGAAGAAATGACACTTTGCTACAATGTAAAGTAGTGAGTGTACAGATTGTATAACAGTGTAAATTTGCTGTCCCCTCAAAATAACTCAACACACAGCCATTAATGTCTAAACCGCTGGCAACAAAAGTAAGTACACCTCTAAGTGAAAATGTTCAAATTGGGCACAATAAGCCATTTTCCCTCCCTGGTGTCATGTGACTCGTTAGTGTTACAAGGTCTCAGGTGTGAATGGGGATAAGGTGTGTTAAATTTGGTGTTATCGCTCTCACTCTCTCATACTGGTCACTGGAAGTTCAACATGGCACCTCATGGCAAAGAACTCTCTGAGGATCTGAAAAAAAGAATTGTTGCTCTACATAAAGTTGGCCTAGACTATAAGAAGATTGCCAAGACCCTGAAACTGAGCTGCAGCACGGTGGCCAAGACCATACAGCGGTTTAACAGCGGTTTAACAGGACAGGTTCCACTCAGAACAGGCCTCACCATGGTCAACCAAAGAAGTTGAGTGCACGTGCTTAGCGTAATATCCAGAGGTGGTCTTTGGGAAATAGACATATGAGTGCTGCCAGCATTGCTGCAGAGGTTGAAGGGGTGGGGGGGTCAGCCTGTCAGTGCTCAAGCCATACGCCGCACACTGCATCAAATTGGTCTGCATGGCTGTCGTCCCAGAAGGAAGCCTCTTCTAAAGATAAAAGTGGTGTGTTCCCCTGCGCTACCACTAGTAAATGAATATGTGCCAAACAGAGATGTGTCTGAACAATGTGTGAATGGGTAATGTGAATATGCTGCAGTATGGATCTGTGTTCACAGTTACACATATAAAGCAATATTCTACCAATTAGTACCAAGTGTAAGTGCAAATAAATGGATAGTCAAAGTACAAAAAATCATGAAAGTGATCAGTGCTCCAATATTTCAAGAGTTCATATGCATATGAAAGAGTTCATAACTCCTTAAATATAAAAGTGACAGTCCATATGAAAATCCAATAAAGTGCTTCAGATAGTGTAAAGGTGCTTAAAACACTGTGGGGGTCATTTACTATAGCGCTGCCACAAAATAGTGGCAAAATTAACATGATTCACAGTAAATATCACTAAAACTGTATTCACAATAGCGTTGGCGGCAAATTACTCCCAAACTTAAATTCACTATTGCTCCCAGGTCACAGATAACACCCAAATCCTTACTCTAGTCAGGACCTAGAGTAGTGCAAATAGAAATAATGTTTAGAGCATGATCTGATTCCCTAAATTGTACTAAAATATGCCGTATATTGTTTAGAGATAATCAGCTTTTAAACTGCGTGAAAAAGTGATTTCTACACTGAAATATCTTAAAAAGTCTGAGAAGACATAAATTCCCCTTCTCTTTACATTTTACACAGGTTTTATTAGGAGTGAAGATGAGAGTTATGTAGCCCAATGCAATTTTCAGCCATTCATTCTAATGGTACAATTGTTATTTCCCCCAAATAAATCCTTTCCATGTTGAGATGAAATGTATCTTTCTCTCAAAGAATTTGTCCTTGCAACAATGTTGCAATTTTGTAAATCTATTTTGTTTTTAAGAATGCTAGAATAATGTTTTCACGTTTTGGTTAAATAATTTTTCTCTGTCACCTTCACTTGTTGATATCTATCTCACAAAATATTTCCCCAAACTCACACAGGTGTCTTTACAAACCACAAACAATACCATTGCTTATGGAAATGTAAAATTAGTCCCATTTTTTTTATTCTTTCCAAATGATTCTAATTTGAGCCCAAAATATATGATATGTGTACCAACATCAGAAATAAAAATGTCATTACCAAAAATCAGAGGATAACATTACTATACGAACATGCAGCAAGAACCACCAAAAATCACAGAATAAATCAAGAATAATTCCTGACTACTGTAATTCCTATATATTCCTAGAAATGCAGTATCTGTGTATTTATGTGTAGAAGGGTTTGACATGCAGTAGTCCCGTGGCTTAAAAGGTAGCAATTCTGCCTACCATTGCAGACATCCTGAGTTTGATTCCCAAGCATGTCACTTTATGTAGAGATGTTGATTGTTCTCTCTATGTTGTTAAACATAACTCCTGACTCAGGGCCTTACCTAAAATATGTCTAAATGTAGTATTTATGTGAAGGAGGGTTCCACCACCATTGCAAATCTTGCCAGATACACTAGCTAGGCAAAAGTATTGAGACGCCTGCCTTTACATGCACATGAACTTTAATGGCATCCCAGTCTTAGTCCGTAGGGTTTAATATTGATTTGGCCCACCCTTTGCAGCTATAACAGCTTCAACTCTTCTGAGAAGGCTGTCCATAAGGTTTAGGAGTGTGTCTATGGGAGTGCTTGGCCATTCTTCCAGAAGTGCATTTGTGTGGTCAGGCACTGATGTTGGATGAGAAGGCCTGGCTCACAGTCTCCGCTCTAATTCAGCCAAAAGGTGTCCTATCTGGATGAGGTCAGGACTCTGTGCAGGCCAGTCAAGTTCCTCCACCCCAAACTCCCTCATCCATGTCTTTACGGACCGTGCTTTGTGCACTGGTCCAAATCATTTGGTGGAGGAGGGTTTATGATGTGAGGGTGTTTTTCAGGGGTTGGGCTTGGCCCCTTAGTTCCAGTGAAGGGAATTCTTAAGGCATCAGCAAGACATTTTGGGCAATTTAATGCTCCCAACTTTGTGGGAACAGTTTGGGGATGGCCCTTCCTGTTCCAACATGACTGCGCACCAGTGCACAAAGCAAAGTCCATAAAGACATGGATGAGGGAGGTTGATGTAGAGGATCTTGACTGGCCTGCACAGAGTCCTGACCTCAACCAGATAGAACACCTTTTGGCTGATTTAGAGCAGAGACTGCGAGCCAGGGCTTCTCATCCAACATCAGTGCCCGACCTCACAAATGAACTTCTGGAAGAATGGCCAAACATTCCCATAAACACACTACTAAACTTTATGGACAGCCTTCCCAGAAGAGTTGAAGCTGTTATAGCTGCAAAGGGTGGGCCAAATCAAATTTGAACCCTATGGCCTAAGACTGGGTTGCCATTAAAGTTCATGTGCATGTAAAGGCAGGTGTCCCAATAAATTTGGCTATCTGGCAAGATTTTCAATGGTGGTGGAACCCTCCTACACATAAATACTACATTTAGACATCATTTATGTAAGGCCCTGAGCCACGAGTTATGTTTACCAATATGGTGAGACAAACAACATCTCTACATGAAGTGGTGTGTTTGGGTTTCAAAACCGGGAATTAAGCTCTTTTAGGAAGCTCTGTTACCTTGTGAGCCACACAGCCAATACAGATTGAACCTGGAGAAACTTGACTGGCCTGCACAGAGTGCTGGCCTCAACATAACAAAACACTTTTGGGATGAATTAGAGTGGAGACTGCAAGCTAGACCTTCTCGTCCATCATCAGTGCCTGACCTCACAAATGCACTTCTGGAAGAATGGTCATACATTCCCATAGACACATCCCTAAACTTTATGGATAGCCTTCCCAGAAGAGTTCAAGCTGTTATAGCTGCAAATGGTGGCCCAACTCTATACTGAACCCTGGCTAGCTATTATAGTTCTTGTGTGTGTAAAAGCACATTTCCCAATACTTAGGACAATATATTGTATATTACTTGTGATACTGAGCATGGCTATGGACCCCATTGGTCGCTGGTTCACATCCCGGATATGCTAATGCTTGTGTTGAAGTTTATATGTACCCCGTGTGTGGGTTTCTTCCCACAATCCAAAGACAGGCTGGCATTTTATTTGTCTCTTGTCCAAAAAGTCTGTAATGTATGTAAGTTATTTTGGGACTTTAACCCCTTCCCTACCACCGTATTCAGAATGATGGCCGGGAAGTGGTTGAGTTATCCTGACTGGACAGGATAACATGCCGGCGCGCGCCCAGGGGGGTGCGCATCGCGGTGATCGGAGGTGTGGTGGGTCAGTTCTATCGGAAGCACTTTACCATGTGATCAGCCATGACCAATCACAGCTGGTCAAAGTGTAAACAGGAAGAGCTGTTTATCGGCTTTTCTTGTACTCAGGGCTGCAGACCCGAGCAGTGAAGATTGGATCAGCTGCTCTCCTGACGGGGGGGTCTGTGCTGATGGTTTATCAGAGCAGCCCCCTTGTAATCCCCACCCTAGTCCACCAGGGAGCTTGCCCAGGGACCACCAGGGATGTGCCCACCCAGGACCACCAGGGACCATCAGGGAGCCGATCAGGACCACCAGGGAGACCACCCTAAACCATCAGGTAAGGGGCACAGTGCCCAATATGGATGACATTCAGTGCCACCTTCAGATGCCACCCTAGACCACCAGGGAAATTGTCCCTATCAGTGCATCTGCCCACCAGTGCCCCTATCAGTGTGTACCAGTGCCACCTATCAGTGCCCATCAGTGCCACCTATCAGTGCCCAGTGCCGCCTATGAGTACCAATCAGTGCCGCCTATGAGTGCCCATCAATGCCGCTCATCAGTGTTCGCCAGTGTTGCATATCAGTGCCCGTCAGTGCTGCATATCAGTGCCAGCTATCAGTGCCCATCAGTGCCGCTTATCAATGCCGCCTATCAGTGCCCATCATTGCTGCATAGAAGTGCCTCATCATCAGTGCCTGTCAGTGCCACCTCATCAGTGCTGCCTCATCAGTGCCAATCAGTACTGCCTCATGAGTGCCTGTCAGTGTAGCCTCATCAGTGCCCATCAGTGATGGAGAAAATGTACTTATTTACAAAGTTTTGTGATAGAAACAGAGAAAAACTTTTTTTTTTTTCGAAATTTTCCGTATTTTTTTATTTGTAGCGCAAAAAATAAAAACTGCAGAGGTGATTAAATACCACCAAAAGAAAGCTCTACTTGTGGGAACAAAATTATAAAAATTTTGTTTGGGTACAGCATTGCATAACCACGCAATTGTGATTCAAAGCGCAACAGCACTGAAAGCTGAAAATTGGTCTGCTAGGAAAGTGTTCCAAGTACATGGTATTGAAGTGGTTAAATCGGAAGTTCATTGCAGCCAAGGGCTTGGACATTTTAAATTGCAGGGTTTACACTGCACAGGTACATCTATCTAGAAAACTGTTGCTTGGATCAATGTTTCTCAACTTCAGTCCTCAAGTTCTTGCTTTCAGGATTTCCCTCAGATGAAACAGCTGTGGTAATTACTAAGGCAGTGAAACTGATCAAATCACTTGTGCAAAATAATGGCAAGCCTGAAAACATGACCTGTTGGGGGTACTTGAGGACAGGGTTGAGAACCACTAACTTAGAATATTGTCCTGGAGTTATACTGATCTGATGAACATAGCCAAGGGTTAACACAGCAAATAGTATTAGGTGAAATCAAGTTGAACAGACAGATTGAAAGATACTGGTGGGCGTGTACTTCTATCGGGCGTGTGTCAGTGTGCTAGCTTTTATAAAGGACTTCAGTGGAGGGGGGGTTGGTTTGGCCTGACAAGAGGTCAGGTTTTTTGCAGTGTTTTTTGTGGAATAAGGAATGATAGTGTGCATAATGACAAATGCCTCACTAGAGCTGTTTGTTTTCTGAAATTATTGTGCATTTTGACCATCAAAAGTGGCTTTATTTGACCATGCTGTCCGATTGAGGTGTGTATTGTTTGTCTTACCATGCATTCTTCTAGGAAAGAAAATACTCATCAATGTATGTGTGTAGAATATGGGGGGTGGTGGATGTTATTGTTTGAATATGTGCCTTTTTTAATATTATGTTGTAATGCTTTGTTAGAATGACTGTTCAGTATGTTTCTGTAATTTTGCAGTTAATAATGTGATGTGGGTGTTTAGTAGTTCTAGGAAATGTGTGGGCTATTATACACTGTGAAAGTAAAGCTGTGTCCACTGTAAGGTTTAGTCCAATTTTAGATTGTAAGCTCATATGAGCAGGGCCCTTAGAACCCAAATGCTAACTGTTTTGCTAAATGTAGCACCATATATACTGTAAACACTTTAATGCCAGTAAATATGTACATACTTGTGTTTCTGCTGACAAAATAAAAGATAATAGATTTTGCTTTTTCTCGTTTGTAACTTTTTAATTAGTTTTGGAAGGTGGTGGTTTTGGGGAAGTGGATTACTTTCCTTAGGGCCAGTTCACACTGCTGCGGTGTCTGAGATTGGATGTGATTCGCACCACAGTGCAAATCACATGCGATCTCTGTGCTATGCAAATTCAGCCATACAGATAGTATGGTTGAATTCGCATTGCATCCCGACCAAGCTCGCAAAGGACCCTTTTTTGTTATGCAGCAGAATCGGATCACATGGGCGTTCACATCCATGCAATCTGATTCCTGTCTGAATTTGCAGTTTGCAGTGAGATCTGCAAACTGATTTGGGGGTGTCATTAGCTTTCTTTTGACACTCCCAGCAGTTTGCATATGGCAGTGGATTCACAGGGTTCCTGCACCACACCTGACTCGCAGGCAGTTCACACTGCCATATGCAAACTGCTGGGAGTGTCAATAGCAAGCTGACACCCCCAAATCAGTTTGCAGTTCGCACTGCAAACTCTGACAGGAATCGGATCGCATGGGTGTGAACACCCATGCAATCCTATTCTGATGCAGAACCAAAAAAGGGTCCTGTGCGAGATTGGTCCAACTGATGTGATTTCAGCCATACTCTCCTTATGGCTGAAATCTCATCGCACAGAGATCACATGTGATTTTCACTGCAGTGTGGTGCGAATCACATGCAATCTTGGACAACTGTGCAGTGTGATATCGAATGTGATTCGCAACGCACTGCAGTGCAAATCATATGTGATGTCTGCGTGATGCGATTTCAGCCATACAGCTAGTATGGCTCAAATTGCATCACAGTCGGGCTAAACTCGCACAAAACTTTTTTGCGTCGGGACCAGAATCTGATCACATGAGTGTTCACACTTATGAGATTGGATCCATGTCCGACCTGGCAGTTCGCACTGCGATATGCAAGCTGAAATGGAGGCGTCGTTAACTTTGCATTGGCATTTCCCTCAGTTTGCATATAGCAGTGTGAACTGACATGCGAGTTCAGGTGTGATGCGGGAACCCGCAGTGGATTCGCAGGGTTCCCACATCGCACTAGTGTGAACCAACGCTGATAAGTCATCCTCTCATTTATATTTGCATAGTCCTTACAGATATACATCAGCAGAAAAAATGCAGGCTGTAATGTGGCTGTAAACGGGAAATGCTGTGTGCGCATGGGCTGGAAGCAATTGTGTGGTGACGCCAAATAAACAAATCAATAAACCAAACCAACTATAGCTACCACGTTCTCCCCTACATTGATCAAAAATGTCATTTCAGCTTGCTTGCGGCTATAATGTATTGTCATCCCCCCCCAATCCATACCAAGCCCTTTGACTCAGGGATGGATTTTAAGGGGAAGCCCACGCCAATTTTTTTACAAAATGGAGAGGGATCCCCCTAAAATCGATGCCAGACCCTTTCTGAGCATGCAGCGTGGAGGTCAGGATGGGGGGACAAGCGAGGGCCCCCCTCCTGGACCAAACCAGGCCACATGCCTTTAACATGGGGGGGTGTGCTTTGGGGCGGGGGGGCTCTGTGCCCCCCCAACCCAAAGCACCTTGTCCCCATGTTGATGGGGACAAGGGCCTCTTCCTGACAACCATGGCTGGTGGCTGTTGGGGTCAGTGGTTGAGGGGCTGATCAGAATGTGGAAGCCCCCATTAATAAGGGGTCTCCGGATCCTGCCCCCCCATGTGAATGGGTAAGAGTACATTGTACCCCTACCCATTCACCTAAAAAGTGTAAAAATGTTTTTAAAAATGGATACTTTTTTGTCCAATCTTTTATGTCAAAAATGTGCCTCGTGATGTACATCCATGGTTAATAGGGATGGTCCCCCGGTTTGAGTCAAACATACGTTCGACTCGAAGATCGGGGGTTCGCCTGTTCGGCGAATCCCAAACATTATGGGGCGTTCGTGCGAAATTTGAGTGCCCCATATTGCAGGGAAATTGCGGGGGAATGTTGCCCGCTGATTGGCCAAAGCATGCACATGACCTGCATGTTTTGGCAAATCACAGCACGCTCTGCTGTAAGAGCCATGATTGGCCAAAGGCAGGGTGCCTTTGGCCAATCGTTGCTCAGTGGGTCTGAGTCCACGCCCACACTATATAAGGCCGAATACACAGCGGCCGAATATAGTGAAATCATTTGCGGAGATAGCGAAAGGTTAGGCAGTTTAGTTAGTGCCATGTAGTTAGTGTATCAAACAAAAATAAAAATAGTCATTTAGTTAGTGTATATACAGGCAGTACAGTGTAGATAGAGTATATACAGTCAGTGTAGACAGTGTAAGAATATATATTTTTTTATTTTTATTTATTTCAGGTGCTTATATACCCTACCCTCAAGGAGCTTACAATCTAAGGTCCCTAACTCACATTCATACATATACTAGGGCCAATTTAGACAGGATCTAATTTTACCTACCAGTATGTCTTTGGAGTGTGGGAAGAAACTGGAGTACCCGGAGGAAACCTACGCAGGCACAGGGAGAACATGCAAACTCCAGACAGGTAGTGTCGTGGTTGGGATTTGAACCAACGACCCTTTTTCTGCCAGGCGAAAGTGCTATCCACTACACCACTGTGCCGCCCATATATATGTACAGTATGGTATAAAATATAAATCCAGAAAATCACATTGTCTGATTTTTATAGAATTTATTTGCAAATTATGGTGGAAAATAAGTATTTGGTCAATAACAAAAGTTCATCTCAATACTTTGTTATATACCCTTTGTTGGCAATGACAGAGGTCAAACATTTTTTGCAAGTCTCCACTGTTGCTGGTAGTTTGGCCCATTCCTCCACGCAGATCTCCTCTAGAACAGTGATGTTTTGGGGCTGTCGCTGCGCAACACGGATTTTCAACTCCCTCCAAAGATTTTCTATGGAGTCGAGATCTGGACACTGGCTAGGCCACTCCAGGACCTTGAAATGCTTCTTACGAAGCCACTCCTTCGTTGCCTGGGCGGTGTATTTGGGATCATTGTCATGCTGAAAGATCCAGCCACGTTTCATCTTCAATGCCCTTGCTGATGGAAGGAGGTTTTTACTCAAAATCTCACGATACATGGTCCCATTCATTCTTTCCTTTACACGGATCAGTCGTCCTGCTCCTTTTGCACAAAAAAACCCCCAAAGCATGATGTTTCCACCCCCATGCTTCACAGGAGGTATGGTGTTCTTTGGAAGCAACTCAGCATTCTTTCTCCTTCAAACATGACAAGTTGAGTTTTTACCAAAAAGTTCTATTTTTGTTTTATCTGACCAAATGACATTCTCCCAATCCTCTTCTGGATCATCCAAATGCTCTCTAGCAAACTTCAGACGGGCCTGGACATGTACTGGCTTAAGCAGGGGGACACGTCTGGCACTGCAGGATTTGAGTCCCTGGCGGCGTAGTGTGTTACTGATGGTAGCCTTCCTTACTTTGCTCCCAGCTCTCTGCAGGTCATTCACTACGTCCCCCCATGTGGTCCTGGGATTTTTGATCACCGTCCTTGTGATCATTTTGACCCCACGGGGTGAGAGCTTGCGTGGAGCCCTAGATCGAGGGAGATTATCAATGGTCTTGTATGTCTTCCATTTTCGAATAATTGCTCCCACAGTTGATTTCTTCACACCAAGCTGCTTACCTATTGCAGATTCAGTCTTCCCAGTCTGGTGCAGGTCTACAATTTTGTTTCTGGTGTCCTTTGACAGCTCTTTGGTTTTGGCCATAGTGGAGTTTGGAGTCTGACTGTTTGAGGTTGTGGACAGGTGTCTTTTATACTGATAACAAGTTCAAACAGGTGCCATTAATACAGGTAACGAGTGAAGGACAGAGGAGCCTCTTAAAGAAGAAGTTACAGGTCTGTGAGAGCCAGAAATCTTGCTTTTTTTGTAGGTGACAAAATACTTATTTTCCACCATAATTTGCAAATAAATTCTTTAAAAATCAGACAATGCGATTTTCTGGATTTTTTTTCTCATTCTGTCTCTCATAGTTGAAGTGTACCTATGATGAAAATTACAGGCCTCTCTCATCTTTTTAAGTGGGAGATCTTGCACAATTGGTGGCTGACTAAATACTTTTTTGCCCCACTATATATATATATATATATATATATATATATATAATACGCTGCATTCAGTGTAGACTATATACAGTGCATGCTCGGATAAGGGTCTGGCATAGATTTTAAGGGGAACTCCACACCAAAATTAAACAAAAATTTTGGGTAGGGGTTCTCACCCTGCAGGTCTGGAATGGATTTTAAGAGGAACCCCATGCCAAATTTTTAAAAAAAACGGCGTTGGGGTCCTCCCCAAAGTCTGTACCAGGCCCTTCAGGTCTGGTATGGATTTTAAGGGGAACCCCACGCCAAACTAAAAAAAAGTCATTGGGGTCCCCCTAAAATCCAAACCAGACCCCAAAGCACCCTCCCCATGTTGAGGGCATGTGGCCTGGTAAGGGTCGGAGGGGGGCACTCACTCATCCCCACCCCCTCCTGCCATGTCAGGACTGCGTGCTCAGATAAGGGTCTGATTTGGATTTTGGGTAGACCCCAACGCCATTTTTTAAATTTGGCATGCGGTTCCCCTTAAAATCCACAGCAGACCTGAAGGGCCTGGTACGGACTTTGGGGGGGGGACCCCTACACCATTTTTTTTAATCTGGTGCGGGCTTCCCCTTAAAATCCATACCAGACCTGAAGGGCCTGGTATGGACTGGGGGGGGGGGACCCCCAACACAATTCTTTTTCAATGATCTTTATCTATATTGCCAGGAACCAGCAATACATTACAGCCACGACCGATTTTAAATGACAATTTTTCCTTTACAATTGTCATTTTGCGGTGGCACTGTTCTAAACATCACAAAGACCCATACTAAGGGGACCCCCCAAAGCATGATATTTAAATCAATATTTCATTTTTTTTTCACTTTAAGCATTAATAAAACCACTGCTCCTGAAAAACAATTGATTTAAAAACTTTATTTCTATTGATACATGTCCCCTAGAGCAGGACAAAGGTCCCCATACACTTTATAGGGCAATAAACTTGCATTGAAGCTTTAAATGGAGTCATTTGAAAATTACAGGTTCAAACCCAACATGGCCAGTGTTCAGCATATGTGATCTGAGAGGCATCTTCCCAGGCAAATAGCGCTCTGTTCTGTGTGAATTTCCTCCCAGTTTGTGAGAGTTGAAGTCTTAATTGCCTTTAATTGGGAGGTATTTTAAGGCGCTGCTGGAGTCCATTTTGGAGTTATAGTAAATCAGACCCTGTGTGTGTCTTCCTATGCTGAATGCTCCAGGAGTTGTGTATTTATCCTCCACCTTAGTGCAATCTATGTGCTCACTTCCATGACGATTAAAAATTGCCTTAAGCTGTAATATCTATGATGTCAGCGAAGGGGTCAATCACCATATGTCTGTACGCTCTTTTCCTGTGGCTTCGGTGTGTTTAAACCTCCAGTGCTCAGATATGGTCAGCAGGACATAAAGGGTTAAATGGAAGGGACCCTCATGGTGTAGTATTTAAGCAATGAATGGTTTATTAAATAGTAAATGCTTACATTATAAATTGATAAAAACAGCTATAAACAGGTAAAAATCGGCATGCAGCCATCTCTCACATCACATCCGGTATCAGGTCACTTCTACACGTTATGTCACGCCTTGTGACTTCATCAAGGGAACCTGATTGATTGTTATAGTACTGTATTTATGAGAAAATCTTCTAAAGATGATGCGCAAGAAAGCCCGCCAGTTTTCTGAAGACAAGCAGACTAAGGACATAGATTACTGGAACCATGTTCTGTGGTCTGATGAGACCAAGATAAACTTATTTGGTTCAATTGGTCAAGCATGTGTGGCGGTAACCAGGTGAGGAGTACAAAGACAAATGTGCCTTGCCTAGAGTCAAGCATGGTGGTGGGAGTGTCATGGTCTGGGGCTACACGAGTGCTGCCGGCACTGGGGAGCTACAATTCATTGAGGGAACCATGAATGCCAACATGTACTGTGACATACTGAAGCAGAGCATGATCCCCTCCCTTCGGAGAATGGGCCGCAGGGCAGTATTCCAACATAACAACCCCAAATACACCTCCAAGACAACCACTGCCTTGCTAAAGAAGCTGAGGGTAAAGAAGATGGACTGGCCAAGTATGTTTCCAGACATAAACCCTACTGAGCATCTGTGGGGCATCCTCAAACAGAAGGTGGAGGAGTGCAAGGTCTCTAACATCCACCAGATCTGTGATGTCATCATGGAGGAATGGAAGAGGAATCCAGTGGCAACCTATGAAGCTCTGGTGGACTCCATGCCCAAGAGGGTTAAGGCAGTGCTGGAAAATAGTGGTGGCCACAAAAAATATTGACACTTTGGGCCCAATTTTGGCATTTTCACTTAGGGGTGTACTCACTTTTGTTGCCAACGATTTAGACAATAATGGCTGTTTGTTGAGTTATTTTGAGGGGACAGCAAATTTACACTGTTATAGAAGCTGTACATTCACCACTTTACATTGTAGCAAAGAATAATTTCTTCAGTGTTGCCACATGAAAAGATATAATTAAATATTTACAAAAATGCGAGGTGTGTACTCTTGTGAGATACTGTATCTGAAAAGTGTGGCTTGCATTTGTCTTCAGCCCCAGTCAATAAACAATTGCAATTACAGCTGCAAGTATTTTTGGGGATGTCTCTACCAGCTTTGCACATCTACAAAGTGAACGTTTTGCCTATTCTTCTTTGCAAAATAGCTCAAGCTCTATCAGATTGGATGGAGAGCATTTGTGAACAGCAAGTCTTGCCACAGATTCTCAATTGGATTCAGGTCTGGACTTTGACTGGGCCATTCT
>BLSH010396517.1:785762-808381 GCA_018402905.1 Glandirana rugosa
CCCAAGTCGCCTAACTAGGCGGTGGGGCACACTTTCCTGGGATTTACAGTCCCGGTACATTCCTATATATTTAGTGTTTCTTCCCCGGAGTAGTGCGTTTTGGTATTTCATATAAATAACTTTATTTGTAAATTGTGTTTACGTGAGTGTATTCGGAAACGGTGTGTAAAACCTGTGATTCTCTATTTGCAAACAAGGACATCTCCCTCACGACGGTGAAGTGTGACGATAGGAACTACGACTGCACACAAAGAGTTTGAGGCTTCGGTCTTGGTCTTGACTGTTGTGTACGTCGTTGATACGGGACTTTACAAAACAGGTTTTGTCTGTAGGAGTCCTCCATAATGACACGACTGTGGTAGTGTAGTATGACTGAGTAATTGTCATTCAAAGTGTGAGAGCACTGAAAGCTGAAAATTGGTCTGGTTAGGAAGGGGGTTTAAGTGCCCAGTTGTCAAGTGGTTAATGTGTGTATGGTGTCAGCACAGTAATACCTCCTGAGGATGTCTGTTTTGGACAAAACATTTCAGGGCATAGTTGCTGCATGTGTTGTCAGTTCTGGTTCTGGCTTCGGAGTTTGAGAAACACACGTCAGCATCAAGGATAGCAGTGTGAAGTGGCAGCACTCCCTCTACAGGAACAAACGTTTATCTCTTAGTGTCCAAAATGTGTGGCAAAGGCTTATGTGAGTGCATTTGTGTTAAATGTTTATTTCAATAAATATACTTTATGGTTTTGCGTGATGAGGCCCCTTCTTTGTGATTTATATATCCTTACATGGCCCTGACATTTAGGGTCCTTTCACACGGGGTGGCGGATCAATCCGCTGAACCCCGCTAAGCAGGCGGATGACAGGTCCCTCTCCACTCACTGTGCTGAGACGGACATGTCAGAGCCATGCTCTCCTCTATGGGGAGATCAGATAAAAACTGCTTGTCCATTTAGATCCAATCCGATCGACGGATGGAAAATAGGGTCACCATCCGTCTGGATTTCATGGACAGGATTGGGTCGGATAGCAGTGGGTGTCAGTGGACATGTCTCTGCTGACATCCGTCACTCCATAGGAGTGAATGGAGCGTCCGGTCATGTCCTCCTGAAAAATTGACAGGTGGACCTAATCGGAAAGCCCATGTGAAAGGGGCCTTATGGGAGGAATCAAATAAAGCAATGTACTATATATGGATATGAAGGTTTCTCTGCTGGCTTGAAAATACTCACCTTAAACAGCTGACATACCTTTTTTACTAAAGGTTACTGTTTTCTGGTGAGTTACCTAAACCACTAGGGTGTGACTACTGGAGCACTTTATTTGTTACTGGCTCAAAGCACATTGGCACTTTGTGGAATAGGAATTTACAGAATATAAAGGAAAAGGACACACATTTTTTTTTAATGGCACTTTTATTCTTGGCACAATATTAAGGTTTCCAAGCACATTGATTGTTATAGTTTTTTTGGAATCATATGCACATGCATGATTCTTTTTATCAATTGATTGATACAGAGATTAGATTGTTTTTATATTACCTTCTTATGTATTGTTTTCTTATGATATTATGATTTTATGGTACTTTCACAATTTATTTCTTAACCAGTTCCCGTCAGGCCTATAGCAAAATGACTGCCGGATGGCACTTTCATTGGCTTCCTTTCATGCCATCAATTGTGTACAATTGTGTTGCTAGCTGTGATTGGTCATAGTGATCACACGGTACAGATATAGCCAATCACAGCCAATCTATACCATGTGATTAGCTGTGCCCAATCACAACACACTGAATGAATCATTTTCATTCAGTAAAAATGGTTGCTTATAAATTCACTGGTATAAACAATCATAACGTGTAAAAAAAAAAAAATACATCCTGATCACTTCCCCAGAGTATTACCGTGTTACTATGGTAACACTGTATTGCGCTGGTCACTGTGTGAAAAAACAAAACAAAAAAAAACCACAATTTTCCAAAAAATGTTACAAAAAAAATACAAATTCAAAAACTTATCATGCCTCTTACTAAATACCTTTGACTTTCTACTTTCAAAAAAGGAGTAATTTGGGGATATCTGTACTGTCCTACTGTTTTCAGGCCTTTTTAAGAAAAAAAAAAAAATGGTCTTTTTTCATTTATTTAGCAAAAAATAAAAAACCCAGCGGTAATTAACCACTTTCCACCCAGGCAATTCTGGCATTTCTCTCCTACATGTAAAAATTATCTTTTTTTTTTTGCTAGAAAATTACCCAGAACCCTTAAAACATTATATACATATTTTTTTTAGCAGAGACCCTAGAGAAAATGGCGGTCGTTGCAATTTGTTATGTCACATCTATCTACGTTATCAAACGTACTTTTTTGTGGAGAAAATACACTTTAATGAATTTTAACGAGAAAAAAAACACAATATATAACCCTATGTTTTGGTAAGATATAAAATATGCAGAGTAAATGATACCGAACATGTCATGCTTTAAAATTGCGTACACTCGTGGAATGGCGCCAAACTTTGGTATCTAAAAATCTCCATAGGCTACGGTTAAGCCTAGGTTCACATTAGAGCGATTTGTCATGCAATTTGAAAGATCGAATGGCATAACAAGTCGCAGCCTATTGGCAGCAATGGCACTATTCCAATTGGTGCCTCACCAATTTCTCAGCGCCGCACCAATTTACAAAAGTAGTTCCTGCACTATTTTTGCCTATTTCAGGTGCGATTTCAATAGACATCTGTGCATGAAGCCACACAGATGTCTATCAAGTAGCACCTGAAATCGCGCTGACCTTGCTACTTTGAAATCGCGCTACATCAAATGAAGTAGCGCGATTTCAAAGTAGCATCATTGAGAACCGGGGCTTAAACATTTTTACAGGTAACTAGTTTAGAGTTACAGAGGAGGTCTAGTGCTACAGTTATTGCTCTCGCTCTAATGTTTGCAGTGATACCTCATGTGTGGTGCGAACGCTGTTAACATATGTGGGCACAACCTATGTATGCATTTGCTTATGCAAACTTATTTTTTTATTTTTACATTGTCACTTTAATCACTTTTTTTCCTATTACAAGAAATGTAAACATCCCTTGTAATAGGAATCCTCTTTATGGAGACATTTGGGGTTAATAAGATCCCAGATATCTCCTCTATCCTGGAAAGCATAAGATCAAAAAAAAAAAAAAAAACATCAAAAACTGGCAGTGCTTACATCTGCCAGAGCCAGAAGTGATGTCATGATGTCACTTCCAGTCTCCCAGGGTCATAGAGATGGCCGGGGACCATCTGGTCCATGGCCAGCTCTATGGCAATCCAGCCCCGCCGCCGGATTGGATCTCAGGTTTCCTGATCGTACGGGAGAGACCAGAGAGGCACCAGAGGATGTGCCCTCCCTCTACCTGTAAAAGCAATCCAGTGGCTAAACAGCTGCTAGGGTGGCTTTTACAAGTGAAAGAATCGGCAGCTGAAAACAGATATCTGGATGATGCCTGTAGCTACAGGCATCATCCAGATATCACCACTTCAACCTAAGGACGTTCTGCTGGTGAAAAGTGGTTAAATTCCACCAAAAGAAAGCTCTCTTTGTGTGAAAAAAAAAAACACTAAAAATTTCATAAGGGTACAGTTTGCATGGCTGCGCAATTGCATTCAAAATGTGACAGCCCTGAAAGCTGAACATTGGCCTGGGCAGGAAGAGGGGAAAAGTGACCGGTATTGAAGTGGTTGTGGACATTTTTCTTACATATGCACCTTTTCATATAATCTATTACTTCTGCCTTTTGTTTTTCTGTACTTTGATGACTCTTATCATAAGTCCATACCAATATAGGCATTTCTTTGTTAACATTCATCCTGTGTCTACACTAACTATGGACAAAAAGTAAGGACAACAACAGAAGCCATTTACTCCATATAGTTGTTTGATCCAGAATTTACTGTCTCCAAGCTATAGATTAATACACTATAACCCAACCCAGAATATGTTTTTTTAAAGCGCCACAACATACATAATAGTATAGATTTTTCATTAATTTATTTTGTTACATATATAAAATCAATTAACATATATAAAACGCACAAAATCTCAGTCCCATATAGGGACATCATTGTTCCTCCATACTATCTTGCTGTTGCTATTTGCAATAATCACACATCTAGATATAGACAAGCAGAAAGAGGATGGCCGCAACTTCTGCAATATAGTTTATTCCAGGAAATAAGGTAATGCGTTTCACACGACTAGCATGCTTCATCAAAACCATAAAGAGTGCAATCACCAACACATTGATATACAAAAGATCACATGATCGCAATTAACAATAAACAGATGTAATCACTTCGGTGATTGGACCCATGTATATTTTTTGCAAGCGGGAGGTATTTTGGATATTTTCCCTACAGACCAGGATACCAGGGGGTTTGAATGGGATTTGAACCATTTTTACGATTGATCTTATGCCCAGTTTTGTATTAACATTTGATAGTATATCCATTTTTTCTAACTTTTCATGCATTCTATGCGGCTGCTTGGCGAGTATATGAGGACTGAGTCGTCATGCCCATGGTGTACTCCCTCTTATGACAGGAGGGTGTGCTGTATCCTTTTAAAGTTTTATTTTTTGTTTTTCTTTTTAGTATTGTTATTTTCTCAGTGGAGTTTAAACAAGTATCAAATAAATTGTATTTTCTTTTTTATAGATGTGGTTTTATTTTTTGGGGATCACACTGGTACCATTTGTTATGTGTTTTCTAGTGGGAACAAAGAACAGAATATACATGGGTCCAATCACCAAAGTGATTACACCTGTTTATCGTTAATTGCATTATGTGATCTTTTGTATATCAATGTGTTGGTGATTGCACTCTTTATGGTTTTGAGGAAGCACACTAGTCGTGTGAAACAAGTCACCTTATTCCCTGCCATATGTCAACTGTATCTGCTTTTATTATTTCCTGGAATAAACTATATTGCATCAGTTTGGGAGTGCGGCCATGCTCTTTCCGCTTGTCTACAACACATATTTCTGCAGCAGTGACAGGGCATGCACCCCATCTGAGGAGTCTGTCTATCAATTTGCAGCCTGGCAGTTTCACCTGTAGCAGCCAAGTTTGGTTTTGTCGAAGTGGGCACACATATAGATATATTAAGCATAGGTCCCCAAAAAGCAAGTTCAAAGTAGCAAACCCATGCCACAATGTTACTGTATATCATAACACATGTAAGAATAAGGAACATAAGTTCTTCAGCTAAAGATCTACTGTATTGTAGAGTGGAAAACCCAACACATTTCGCAGGTAACAAGACTGCTTCCTCAAGGTATACTTTTGAGAGATCTATAACAAACATGAGAAATAGTAAATGATAGTAAACCTGGAGTAAAAAGGGATTTTATTATAACTTAGCGTAAAATCCTTTTCTCCGAGTTCACTGACAGACGCAGCTCTTCATGACTATGTGGGGTTTTATGTCAGTTACTACTAGGAGTTAACTAGGCAGGGAAAGAAAACAGCTGACCCCTCCCCTGGGGGCTGTCCTCCTTTCCTACATCAAACCCCCTTCCTGTATAGCTCTTCAGTTCGTACACAAGCCGTAAAAACACAGAGCCCAGAGGGGTGGGTGCTGCGTCTGTCAGTGAACTCGGAGAAAAGGATTTTACGCTAAGTTATAATAAAATCCCTTTTTCTCCTTACGTTCACTGACAGACGCAGCTCTTCATGACTATGTGGGGACGTCCCAAAGCCGTGTCAAAAAGAGGGGTGGGTAAACGCTAACAACTGCACCCAATTGAACCTCTGAAGAGTCGCCAGCCGCGCCTACACTGCCGCCTGTAAAACTTTGCGGCCAAAAGCAGCATCTGAGGATGCGAACACATCAACTTTGTAAAACTTAGTAAGAATGTGAACAGAGGCCCACGTGGCCGCCTTGCACACCTGGGACACCGAAGCCTGGTGTCTGAAGGCCCAGGAAGTACTAACCGCCCGGGTAGAGTGAGCCGTGACTGGAAAAGGGGGAACTTAGCCCCGAACAGAATACGCATGAGTCACGGTTTTTCTAATCCAATGATAAATAGTAGCCGAAGAGGCCACCAGGCCTTTTCGCGGCCCTTCTGGCAGCACAAACAAAGCATCAGTTTTCCGAAAGGGAGCTGTAGCCGCCAAATACACCCGTAAGGCCCTCACTACGTCCAAGGCATGCAACTCAAACTCCTTTGGGTGCGAAGGACGAGGGCACAATGAAGGCAGAATAATATCTTCATTGATGTGAAAGGAAGAGACTACCTTCGGAAGAAAAGAGGGAGGAGATCGCAAGACCGCCTTATCCCTATGCAGAATCAAATAGGGGGACTTGCACGATAGTGCAGCTAATTCCGACACCCGTCTAGCAGAAGTGATGGCTACCAATTGAAGTAAAATAAAAAATTAAAATAAAAAATGACAATTTGGTCACAATGGACTTTTTCCCAGAAGGGAAGCCAGGTCAACTCCTTGCAAACTAGGCATTGAAACTGAAGAGCTATACAGGAAGGGGGTTTGATGTAGGAAAGGAGGACGGCCCCCAGGGGAGGGGTCAGCTGTTTTCTTTCCCTGCCTAGTTAACTCCTAATAGTAACTGACATAAAACCCCACATAGTCATGAAGAGCTGCGTCTGTCAGTGAACGTAAGGAGAAAGACAGTTACATTTAAGCAATAATGTATTCAAATATGAGCAGAGACTTTTTAGTAACATCAATAACATCTTTCCACAGCAAAGTCACATGGTTAGCATGGGTGCGGAGTTCCCTAAAAGGGGCCATTGCCTCAGGCATCACATAAACATAAGCTAAGTATATTTTTATAGCGCAACCAAGGTATATGCGTGCAATAAAGAACAATTCACTTTGTAGAAAAAGATGGGAGGAGAGTTTTTTTTTCTATTTCTGGTTATGTTTTCTTATATATGGGGGACTCCCTGTACTATCATTATTGTTTGATATAGTGCGGTTTTCCAATGTACCGGATATTAAGCCCCACTATTTTTGGACACCTGTTTATATTTGTTTTATTAGAGCCTTGAGGCATTATGTAATTCAATTATTTGTCTCTTGGGAATATTTTACTCATTTAGAGGTGCAATATATTACTATATTATATGTCTAAGAATTCTCTTTCTAATATGGGTTATAGGACACCTACACTTTGCCTGAGGTGATGTGGTGCCTCTGGGGCCTCCTTGTTACTCCAGTTGCCTGCAAAAGGGCAGCTACCCAGGGCAGTGCAATATTCCCCTTTTAGAAGTCCACACTCATGCAAACCATGTGATATTGGTGTGGTAAGATGTTCTTGATGTTACTAAAGAGCCTCTGCTCATATTTGAAGATATTCTCATATTTGTCATAGATCTCTCTACACCAGGGGTAGTCAACCTTAAAGTGGTGGAGATCCACTTGAACAACATGGGAGAACTCAAAGATTACTGCGCACAGTGTCACCTCCTCACACCTGATTTATACCTCTAATTGCCACACTACCATGTTGCAATTGCATGCAACATATCACCTCCTCACCACCTGTCAAACACACTTGGATCACTTTTCAAAGGAGCAGCAGTGCCTGCCACAATTATGAATGAGCTCTTTGTTGCATTCAGCAGTGACACCCCTAGGGCTCGTTCACACAAAGTTGGGGGGTGGAAAATACCTTCAGTTAATTTGTGGATTTACCACCTCAAATCCCTACCCCTTTTAGCTGCTGAGGCAGCAGCCAAAGGTGTACATATGCCACAGCAGGAAACAACCCCCCCCGTTTGCTTTTGGTGGGTTCTACCGCCTGCCAGATACAACCCATTCACGTAAATGGGGCCACTTTGGAAGCGCCCCTCAACTGCAGGATCCAAGGGGTTAAAGCAGTAGTAAACTCAGATACAGATCAAATATGTAAGCAATATTCTAAGTCCGCAAGACCTATTTAATCTCCAAATCCTACCTAGCATGCTTTAAAATATCTCTTAATGGCATAATCTCGTGGTTAAGAAACGCTCCCCCTCTGTGTTAGACACTGCCATTTTAACTGCTGTCTTCTTTCTAGCACTGTATTTCTGCCCTCAGTATGTTTCCCTGTCGAAAATCTCGCGCATGAGCATTACTACCCGATATCCAAGTCTTGTTTTTGTTTCAGCTCACTATGGCAACATTGTTCAGCGAATCGGAGAAGATCATGTATCTGCCTTACATACAAGTATCGCGTTAGCTCCGGGCTGATGCCAACACTTGGAGATGGCGCAGCCTCGGCATAGACTCTGCATTTTTCTGGCAGCATTCACTTGCCGGAAAATTAAGGGGTAACGGCGCATGCGCGGATGACATCATCTGAAAGAAAAATTAAGATTGCTCGTAAGCAAAACAAGTAAGAGGAAATCTAACACTGGACAACAAAAGTACATACTAGCATTGTTATTTTACAGAAAATGTATGTGCATGGGGATACAACTGCTTTAAAGCAGGTGGCAAGAAAGCAACAGAACGCTGCCTGCTTTAACCCCTCGTTTGCTGTACTGCACAAGTTTGCAGAGCAAATACATATTCACTTGAATGGGTCATGCTTGGTAGGTGCTACACCCACCAACCATGACAGGGTGCAACTTCTGCTGTGGCTGCGACATGTGTACACCCCTGGCCACTTCAGCTACAGGGTGTGCGGTTGGGGCAAGGGTGGTGAAAACATGTCTTAACTATGAGGTTTTACCACCCCCAAATAGCAAATGTAAATGAACCCTTCCTGTTCTGAGCCCCCTATAAGGCTCCTTTCACACTGATGTCCTGCAGTTTACCTGCACCGAGGGTGCAGCACAGTGCATCTGCGACTGTCCTGGGTTAGCTGTGCTTTGCCATAGACTTCTATTATATCCTGCAGGTAAGGTGCACTTTCTGAAAGCACACCAAACCTCCTGCATTCAGAAAGTGAACCAAACCCGCAAGATAGAATTGAAGTCTATGGCTAAGTGCAGCAAAACCACAGGAAAGCTGCAGGTACACTGCACTGCACCTGCGGTGTGGGTAAACCAAAGGGCATCAATGTGAAAACAGCTCAATACTATTATGCCCTGTGTATTGCTTCACACTAACCTGAAGATCTCTTCTTTCCTCCTGCTGGAACCACTCTGGAGACTGCTAGTAGGTATGAGAGATGGAGTGCAGTTGGTATTACTCCACATGGGACAGAAGCCAGCACTACATAGGAGGCATCTGCTTATGGGGCTCTTGCGCTCTACTACATGACCAACTTTACAAGTAGTTCCTCTGTATTGCACTCTGGTGCTCTAGGATGGCCGGTCAGTCACCAGTAGATCGCAGCCAGATGCAGTCTTATTTAGGCCCCTTTCACACTAGCAGAGCCCGTTTTGATGGGCTCCGCTGCTCAGCGGGGATCCATCCGTTTATCCCTGCTGTGTCGGCGGATGACAGGACAGTCTCTGCACCTGTCACAGCTCCATTCTCCTCTATGGGGGATTGGATTAACACGGACCGTCTGTCCGTGTTCATCCGATCCGATAGGCGGATGAAAAAAATAGGGTTTTCATCTGTCTAATTTTGGCGGATCAGAGTGGATTGGATGTCAACGGACATGTCACCACTGACATCCGTCGCTCCATAGAGAAAAATGGAGCGTCCGTTCGGGTCCGCCTGAAAAACTGACAGGCGGACCCGAACCATCCGCTCATGTGAAACAAAGGCCTTGGGTTTGTCACTCTGCTATACAGTGGATTTTGAGCTGAAGAAGTTATGTTCTTTATTGTTACAAGTGTTATTATGCTACACAGTGACATTGTGGCATAAGTGTGACCCAGCCTCTATATAAGCTGGAGTCACGTAGTGCTGCATGTCACATCATCTCATACTAGTGTAGGGAGAGGATGCTGCTGCTGCTGCTGTGAGGGACAGATTAGCTTTAGAAAATCATCTCATACTAGTGTAGGGAGAGGATGCTGCTGCTGCTGTGAGGGACAGATTAGCTTTAGAAAATCATCTCATACTAGTGTTGGGAGAGGATGCTGCTGCGAGGGACAGATTAGCTTTAGAAAATCTGTTAAAAGCAGCGATTTATTGGTGAGTGGGTGCTAGAGGAGATTGTTTGCCAAGCAAAGTGCCTCATATAAAACCGAAGCATTATTTCTGTTTGTTAGGTGGGCGTTTGCAGCCATTTTTGCAAGTGCAGTGCACCTGCTTGTGTGTCGGGGACACTACTTTAATCGTGTTCTGTTAGTTCAGTTGGCAGCATTTTGGCATATTTAAATACTGCTACTATATATATATATATATATATATATATATATATATATATATATATATACACACACACACACACACACACACGAAATACTGATACATTGCAGTTAGACAAATTAAACATTTTTTTGTGCAAAATATTACATTTGCGGTCAGTGGGGCATTTCTTGCACAAAATTAAAAAGTGCGTCTACATTGCTAGTTTAAAAAAAACAAATATTCTAAATACTTCATTTGCGTCCAGCGGTGCATTTCTTGCACACATATAAAAAGTGCGCCTACGTTGCTGGTTTAAAAAAAAAAAAAATATTCTAAATACTACATTTGCGGCCAGTGGTGCATTTCTTGCACAAAAATAAAAAGTGCGTCTACATTGCTGGTTTAAAAAAAAAAAAGAATAATAAATAGTGCTACATAGTACATTTGCACCTTGATGTGCATTTCTTGCACAAAATTAAAAAGTGCGTCGATATTGCTGGCTTAAAAAAAAAAAAAATAGTGCTACATAGTACATTTGCACTTTGCTGTGCATTTCTTGCACAAAATTAAAAAGTGCATCTACATTGCCGTTTAAAAAATAATATAAATTTGTGCTATATAGTACATTTGCGTCCAGAATGAGGAGAGCGTCAAATAAGGGACGTGGTCGTGGTGCTGCTGGTGTTGGTGAAGCTCCTGTTGCAAGGAGAGGACGTGGTCGATCTGTGCTAGCTACACGCACAAGTGAAACACCTTCCTCAGGTGCGAGTAGCTGACAGAACCTTCAAAGTTATATGGAAGGCCCGAATGCCGCTCAATGAATGGTGAGGCCAGAACAAGTACAGGCGATAGTAGATTGGGTGGCTGACAATGCCTCCAGTTCCTTCACATTGTCTCCCACCTGGTCCCCAATTAGAAAAAAAAACAAAAACAAACAATGAACAGTGTTGGCTACCTGCTCCACCGCCACTTCCACCTACACCGCCACGGTCACCGTCTCCTCAACCTCCTACTCCACATCCACATTTTTTTATGTGATTTTAAGTTATTTCCCTATCCACATTTGTTTGCAGGGCACTTGTCCTACTCTTACCCACATTTTGCTTCCTTTTGCAGTCCTCTAGCCCTTTCCTTTTTTAGAGCCATTTTAGGGCCCAAAAGTTTGGGTCACCATTGTCTACAATGGGGTTCGGGGTCAAGTTCGGGGCTGAACTCGAACTTTTTCGCAAAGTTCGGCTGAACCCGAACATCCAGGTGTCTGCTTAACTCTAACCATAAGTATATAGATGCACACCATTATGGAAATACCAGCTTTATAAAGGAAAAGGTTAATAATACTACATACATCCAATGTATAAACTGGCAATATCAGAAAAGGGCTCGATAGGAATCCTGGTGGAATTGTGCACATATACCCAGGTATATATAGTTATTAACAGCGATACCTCTAGGTGAATGTTGCAGCAAAGTCCAGTTGCAGGGGCCCCTGAGGTAAATCACAATTTGGAGTCAGTCTTTGTGTTGGGGACCTGAAGACAGGATTAGTGATGATGGGGAGATTACCCGACACAACCAATTGTCCAACCAGTCTGGAATGCAGCTTCACACACTCAGAAACTGTGGAGTAGAACTGGAACTCCGAATCAGCATATCTACTCTGCACTTTAGTCCCTATATAGTAGTTTATAATCTGACATGCAACCAGACCTCTACCTACCAGAAGTGGTCATCGGATGACTAAACTGGCTCTAGCCCACGCTGGTTAAGCTAAAACTAGCTATAGGATCACAGACCAGAAGAGACAGTGCTGACTAAAATTACAAGCGCTGTATATAAAATCTATTGCAATAAACAGGTTCACCTACTAATATACTGGAATGTAACCACTACGCACAACTAGTACATACATTAGCACTAACCTAGATATCTGGCACTGTTAATGTGATATAATAACAGGACAGAGATGATCTGTCTATCACAGGATTCAGAAAAACACTCAAGAAGCAATGGACAGCTGCAGTTAAATTATTGGAACATAAGAATACGTGAATAATAGTCTCTTTTGGTTGGGATTTAGAAGCATAGACAGGACATATGACAGACTTTTGCTCTCCATTTCCTCCTGTTTTTTTCAAAGCCAGCCTCCCAGAGACAGGAATCGCTAATACATAATTATACAGTTGTGTTAAAATAATAGCAGTGTATTTAAAAAAAGTGAGCAAAGCTTAAAATCCTTATAATAGCTTTTATTTCCATACACGTAAATGTATTGGGAACACTGCACAGTCTATTCCAAATCAAAACATGAAGAAAAATGTTTCAAATTAGTACTTACAAACTCAAACATTTACTGCATAAACTGAAAAATGCTTGAAGATTTAGCTTTCCTGTGAATCACTGAACTAATATTTAGTTGTATAACCACTGTTTCTGAGAACTGCTTCACATGCGTGTTGCATGGAGTCACCCAACTTCTGGCAACTGTGAACAGGTATTCCTGCCCAGGGTGATTGCACTACATTCCACAATTCCTCTGCATTTCTTGGTTTTACCTCAGAAACAGCATTTTTGATGTCACACCACAAGTTTTCTATTGCATTAAGGTCTGGGGACTGGGCTGGTCACTCCATAACATTAATCTTGTTGGCCTGGAACCAAGATTCTGCTCCCCTATGAGTGTGCTTGGGGTCGTTGTCTTGATGAAACACCCATTTCAAGGGCATTTTCTCTTCAGCCTAAGGCAACATGACCTCTTCAGGTATTTTGATGTATTAGAACTGATTCATGATCCCTGGAATGTGATACATAGCCCCAAAACCATAGTATGAGAAACATCCCCATATCATGATGCTTGCGCCATCATGCTTCACTGTCTTCACAGTGTACTGTGACTTAAATTCAGTGTTTCAGAATCTTGCTTTCATAAGTCCACAAAATGTTGCGCCATTTCTCTTTAGGCCAGTTAATGTGTTCTTTGGCAGATTGTAACTTCACATGTAATTTTTTTCAAACAATGGGACTTTGCTGGGGGGGGATCTTGCCAATAGCTTGGCTTCACATAGGCGTCTAATAGTTACAGTACTCACAAGTAACTTTAGACCTTCTTTGATCACCCTGGAGAAGATCATTGGCTGAGGCTTTGTGAAAAGTCTTTGCCATTTTGGCTATTGTTCGATCAATTTGAATGGCAGTTTTCCATTTTCTTCCACATCTTTCTGATTTTGGTTGCCATTCCAAAGCATTTGAGATCATTTTAGCTGAGCAGCCTATCCGTTTCTGCACTTCTTTATATGTTTTCCCCTCTCCAATCAACTTTTTAATAAAAGTACACTGTTCTTCTGAACAAGGTCTGGAATGACCCATCTTCAGAGAGAAATGTACTATACCAAACATGTACAAGATTTGCTGCCTTTGTCCTTAACCATTTGACCACTGGGGCACTTAAACCCCCTTTTGACAACCAGACTAATTCTCAGCTTTCAGTGCTCTCATGACAATTACTCAGTCATGCAACATTGTACCCATATGAAATGTTTGTCCTTTTTTTCACACAAATAGAGTTTTCTTTTGGTGGTATTTAATCACCGCTGGGTTTATTATTGTTTGCGCTATTAATGAAAAGAGACTGAATTTTGTAAAAACAAATGCATTTTTCTTTTGTTTCGGTTATAAAATTTTGCAAATTAGTAATTTTTCTTCATAAATTTTGGCCAAAATTTATACTGCTACATATCTTTGGTAAAAAAAAAAACAAAAACAAATTAGTGTATATTATTTGGCCTTTGTGAAAGTTATAGAGGCTACAAGCTATGGTGCCAATCACTGAAAATTGATCACACCTGATGTACTGAAGGCCTATCCTGAGAACCTAACAAGCCAGGAAAGTACAAATACCCCCCAAATTACCCCCTTTTGGGAAGTAGACATTCCAAAGTATTCAGTAAGTGGCATGGTAAGTTTTTTGAAGTTGTCATTTTTTCCTACAATGCTTTGCAAAATGAACATTTTTTTCCTTTTTTTCCCACAAAATTGTCATATTAACAGGTTATTTCTCACACCCAGCATATGCAAACCACAAATTACAGCCCAAAACACATTCTACTACTCCTCCTGAGTATGGTGATACCACATGTGCGAGACCTTTACACAGCCTGGCCACATACAGAGGCCCAACATGTAGGGAGCACCATCAGGCATTCTAGGGACATAAATTACACATATAATTTCCTGACTACATCTCACACTTCTGAAGGTCCTGGAGCACCAGGACAATGGAAACGCCCAAAAAAATTACCCCATTTTGGAAAGTAAACACCCCAACGTATATTCTAGGAGGCAAATGTGGAAAGAAAATGAAAACACTTTTTTTTTACACAAAGTTGCAAATTTATACAATATTTCTAACACACAGCAAATATTACACCCCAAAATATATTCAGCTACTCGTCCCGAGTATGGCGATACCATATGTGTGAGACTTTTCCAAAGCCTGGCCACATAAAGAGGCCCAACATGCAGGGAGCACGGTCAGGTGTTCTAGGGGCATACATTTCAAATCTAATTTGACTACCTATTACAATACTGTGAGGCACTGTGGTGGCATGGATAGGCACTGTAGTGACACGAATGGGCACTGCAGGGGCGTGGATGTGTCACGGATGAGAACTGATGTGGTATGGATGAGCATGAATGAGGCACAAATGAGCCATGGATGGGGATGACTGAGCTCAGAAGAGGATGACTGAGCATGAATGGGGATGGCTGAGCACGGATGGGGATGGCTGAGCACGGATGGGGATGGCTGAGCACAGATGGATGAGCATGGGTGGGTGAGCATGGACGGCTGGCTGGGTATGGATGGGTGAGTGCAGCCTGGCACATAGCAGCGCTGTGGGCACTACAGATCCTGCCCACAGCGCTGCTGCATTCAATGTCTCCTCCTCTCCTCTCTCACTGCACCCAATTGGTGCGGAGAGGGGAGAGAAAAGCTGGAACTTCTGCTGCCTTGTTTACATCACCTAGTAAAGGGCCGCTGCAAACGGCCGTTTTTACAGAGAGCCACCAACTATCCCGGACCTTTTTATTGACTTAAATAGCTTGTTCAAATTTCACACGTTGGTAGTGTAACTATGCCTCTTTTTCATATCAGGAGGGGTGTAGGCTGTCTGACATCCACAGAAGGTTATGCAAGAGGTTTAACAAATGGAACCACACCCCAAAATGCATAACCATGCCCATGGACATCACACATGACATCATCACGGCCATTTTGTGGGCCTGCAACACTTCCCTGCTGTCCAGAGTGGTTCTCATCCATTTGATATACACACTCAGTCTGCTGCTTTTGCTGGCTCTTCCTGGTTCCAAGCACCTTACATCAAATTGCCGTGGAGGGGCTTGCTCACCATCGACCACCTGGAAGAACGCTACCTGCTGGAGACTTATCGATACACCTTTTTAATGTCTTTTAAACGTGAGTGCATATTTATTGTTTTTCATTTCACCAATACGTTTTGTTTTAATAAAAGGTAGTTGGGTAGTGCCGCTTTTCTCCCCTTTTTTCTGTTTATGCATGGTTTGCTGGTGGGAGCCTCCCCAGTTCCTGCTTGGAAGAGAGACTGCAGACACTGCCATAATGTGAACTTCTTGCCACTGGGCTTTTTATGGACCTTTCTCACAGACTAAAAAGACTCCATTTAATGGTGTGTCATTCCTTGCTGTTTTTTTTTTTTTTCGCAATTGCATCAGTGCCCCCCCCCCCCTTTTTTTTTTTTTGCACCTGGGTATGTTGAGGGTGCTAATGCCCTTTACAAATCTTTTTTAGTTACCTGTCAGAAATAATGTTCTAGAATGGGCCTTTAGCCATTTATCAATGGGGTCATTAAGGACAGCTGCAACCTACCTGGGGATGGTCAAATGGGATACTGCCAGATCCACAGACAGGGGCAGCTCAATTTTAACCAAACCGTCCTCAAACGGGTACAATATTTGTCCATTAAGGATTTAAAAGACTTAGCAGCCTCTGAACCCTCGGCCACCAAAGTCCTGTCTAAAGCACAGGCCGCAGGCACTTTGATAGGGCTTCACTTGCCATGTTTATGGACTCTGCGGTCAGAGATAGCAAAAAAAGGAGTAATCCAATGTTATCCTGCATACTTGCAGTGAAATCTTTCTGGGATAGCGTTAAGAAGCAGACACACTCAATAGAGTTCAGAAAGAGCAGAGGGCCAAATTCCTGACCATCTGTGGCAAACACCTCAAGGAGCAAATGAAGGCAGGACCAAAACTGTCAGGAGTGTGCACTCCCAGCCACCCAGTATTACAGGACTGTTCCCCATGTGTCTAGAACAACCTTTTTCAACCAGGGAGCCTTGAGGTTTCTTCAGGGGTGCCCTGGCAAAATGCCTAAAAGTTTATCAAAAATTGTATACAAGCCAGCAGGGGGATCAAGCCTCCCTTTTAGTTGCACAAAGCCACAGGGTCTTCATTATGCACCATCACTGCTTTCTAGACACTGGCATCCTAACAACCAATGAAATCATCAGTTGGTAAGGAGAATGTCTGTTGCCCCCACAGCATCCTTGTTTGACGCTCCTGTGCCGCTCTCCCTTAACACTGGGGTGACATTAGCTATAACTGATGCAGAGAAATTGAGGGAGACAAACATTGGAATACTAGCCAGTACCAGTGTGCAAAAGTGGATTTGCTTTGGGAGAATAAATCACCTCTAACATTGGGTGTCCTAATTGTGGATGTTGCTGCATTATGTAAAACTATTAGAATAGTTTTACACATTTTAGAATGGGGTGCCTTGAGACTGTCCATCATTTTAAGGGGTGCCTTGACTGAAAAAAGTTTAAGAAACACCGGTCTAGAACATCTAGGTGGAAGAAGCTAGGCATCAGATTCTCTTCTGCTCCTAGGTAGCAGAAATAGGGCCAGGTGGCCAAAACTGACCAAGTCACTCAAGGTGCACAGCAAAGATGAACCAAGTAGAATTCCAGGTGTCACTTGCAATGAGAAGCAGCAGTGGAAAGGTGGTTCCTCAAAAACGCTAAATGGCGCGAAACAGTGGAGAGCAAGCACCACTCCACCAAGCAAATTAAGCCAACACTCAATCCCTCAGCGTTAACCCCTTTTGTGGCAAGACCAATAAGAAGTGGGGATTTTTTTTTAATGGCAACCAGCAGTCCTAGTAACAAGGTAGCTTGGCTCCCATAGCTTACTCACAATGTGAGTCTTCAGAGGTAGGGTCACACTTGAAGCTGGAGAGCACCCTGTGCATCTATGATCAGCCTATATCATCATACACATTTCCACATTGAATTTAAATTTTCCTAGCCTATTCCAATTAATTTGAACAATCTTGCGATTTGTAAACATAAGCTGGATACACACTATATACATTTTCTTTAGATTTTTTTCCCTTTAGGTTTACCAAAATCATATACAAATCCTGGCAAAAAGTATGGAATCACCACTCTTGGAAAATGTTAGTTTAATTGTGTAAAAAAAAAACTAATTACAGACATGCCTCACAACTATTTTCATTTAACATTCCAACCTTCTGGCTTTAAGAAAGTTAAAAAAGGTATGGGGGAGAGGACAGTCATTAAATCTTCAATAAATGCACACGTTTATATGGAGATTTTGGACACTTTTCTTATTCCATCAATTGAAAGGATGTTTGGGGATGATGACATTTTTCACAATGTAATCTGATGCAGGTGTTTGTTTTAGAACTGCAAAGTACATGGTGATTCCATAATTTTTTCCTCAGCATTGAGGGATTCCATATTATTTTTCCTCTGCAAAAACAGTTGCAACTGACTACAGTTTTCTTTTTTCTTTTTTTAAGTGTTTTTTAAAGGCAGAAGGTTGGAATGTTAAATGAAAATAGTTTTAAGGCAAGTCTGATTATTATTATTATTTTTTTTTTTTTACACAATTAACCACTTACGGACCAGCCGCCACCGGTTTACGTCGATATTTTAACATGGAATACCGTTGTCATGGCAGCAGATAGCTGCCATAACCTTGGTATACTCTGAAATAGTGGGCGGCTGGCTTTCAGATAAAAGTGGTCTCTGTGGCGAATTCGCTGTGAGATCACTTTTATCGTCAGCGGGAGAGGTGCCCCCCGCTCCGGTTGCTTCCATCATTTACCGGAGCCGTCGGTAGCGGTGGAGGCGATCGGGCCCCTTCCCCTCTGAGACTGGATGCAGAGTGAGGGAAAGATGGCCCCCCACTAGGCTCCATAGCATTATATGGCGGAAGGGACATCAAAACGCCACTTCCACCCACTGCTCTTAAAAGGGGATTTATTTTTTTCCAAATTACCTTTTCTTTTTTTTTTTATTGCATTTAAGTGTAAAATGTGAGATCTGAGGAATTTTTGACCCCAGATCTCACGTCATGCTTTTTTTTCTATTAGAGGGGAATAAAAGTGACCCAATTTTCTGAATGAATGAAAGCACCCCGTCCTGCCGAGCTCACACGCAGAAGCGAACGCATCTGTATGTCTTGCCCGCATATAAAAATGATTTTCAAACCACACATGTGAGGTATCGCCGCAATCGCTAGAACAAGAGCAATAACTCTAGCACTAGACTTCCTCTGTAACCAAAACCGATAACCTGTAGAAGTTTTTAAATATCGCCAATAGAGTATTTTTTAAGTGCCAAAGTTTGTCACCATTCCACGAGCTGATGAAAAAAAATTTTTTTTTGGATTTGCATTTTAGCAAGAAAAACATTTTTTTCTGCAAAATTGTCGCTCTTTTTTTGTTTATAGCGGCGATCAGAAATGATGCAGAGGTGATCAAATACCACCAAAAGAAAGCTCTATTTGTGGGAAAAAAAGGACGTAAATTTTGTTTGGGCTCAGCGTCGCACGACCGTGCAATTGTCAGCTAAAGCGATGCAGTGCCGAATTGCAAAAAGTGCTCTGGCCCTAACGTGGGAAATCCTTCAGGGGATGAAGTGGTTAATCCAGGACACATACTAATTACACAGGTTATGTGGCTGATTAAGGTGGTAATTAAATTCACTTGGTGCCTTATCTGCATTAAATTAGCCTCAGAACTTGCGTAATTCATGTGTGTCCTGTGAAGGGATGATGTGGCAACCCTAGCCGCAATACTCAGTCCAGCTGGACCAGCCCTGCAGTGATGTAGCAGGAAACGTGAAGGGATCCTGTCAGGAGTTGAGGAGAAAGTGAAAGTAACATACAAGAAATGTGCTTTACTTTGTTACCACATTGTTCTGTGTGCAGTCTGGAGGCTCCAAATCCTAGCTGCACTCAGCAATCAGGGTCTTCCCTGGTCTGAGAGAAAGGAGAATACAAAACATTCAATTTCTAACTGTAAATGTCCATTTTCATTGTTCTAATGCACACAGTCACTCATGAAACACTCATTGATATAGGAGGAACAAAAAAAAAAAAAAAACAGCCAACAAATCTTATGAAAACTGTGGCAGAGACTGTAAAGAATGTGACACTTCATGCAATTTAAGCAAGTTTTGGCTTTATTCAATCAGCATCAAAACTTTACATTTACTGTACAGTACCCATTTTGACAATCAGGACCCAGAAAAATAAAGGTGCTTGATTTTGTAGAAAAATATACAATATTCTTCATATGAACATTGGACAGGCACTTAACGACACTAAAAAATGCCCTGAGGAAAGGTGCTCTGCATACAAATCTATAATACAGGCCTTTGGATTTGGAGGAAGATAGAAAAAAAAATGAAGGATTACTGAGATGCATAAAATGAACTGTGTATCAAAATACAACAAACAACATTTTACAGATATTAAATAAATTTCAGACGACAAGAATATTTAAACACTAGTAAAGGGGTTCTGTAATTACCAGACTATTTTTACATCAGGTATACATAAAACTATTAATTACAGATTGGATAAAATATTTTTATCTTTTGGTCACATAAATCCATGAACATATGAAATCTGGCTTTAGAAAAAATGCTCTTATACATAAACTCCATTTTGGATAAAACCTAAGAAAATATTCCAGTGCAAAATCAATATGTTAATATCTGGCCGGGAATGATCAAAAGAGGTCAATCGAAAATGGGCAAATGATGGTCCCCCTTCCCCCATTTAATAGGCTCAGTAGGTTTACCATTAAGGAATATCTGTCATTGATTAATTAATTCTTTCAGCAAGCTGAATTGAACATGATTTTGGCAAACTGACTACTTTGTCCAAATGTTTGACAACAACCCTGAAGCCAGGCACAGATGGATCAAATCTCAGCCGGTTCAGTATGGACCGGCCAAGATGCGATACATCTATGGGCAGGCTGGTTGCACCAAAGTCGATCCATCAATCGACTTGGCTACAACCAGCCTGTCACATTTTTTTACATGTCATTACTGCAAGTGGCTATAGCCGCTAGCAGTAATCATTCTATTCAGCTGGCTGGGAAGGCACAACAGTGCTGCAGGAGGGATTCCCCCATCAACACTAAGTGTGTCCCTAGGGGAATCAAGTGATTTTCTTTTCTTCCACCCGTGCTGGAAGGATAGAAAATCATATCATATGACTTGCCCTAGGGTAAAATACAGCATATTATGGATGGAACTAATGTTGACTGGATGGCACTTTACAAATGATTTGAACTTTATGTATAACTTGGTTAACAAGAAATGAAGGAGATTTTTGCATGGAAGCAAAAAAGACACTGTCTGCGGTTTGTATGACTGTTGAAAAATATTTCAGGAAATGACTGTTGATGTTCATAACAAATCAATTTCTCCAAGAATGCGTGGTATGACTGGCAGCTAGGTTTTGGCAATTCTACCCAAGTGGCCCAAAATGGAACACATTAGTAGATTAGACACACTGCATGTAAGTCATAAAAAGGTCCACATTTTAGGTAAAGCGTCAGATGAGTAACAGGTGCTCCATATAAATATTTTACACAAAAATGTACCAGGATATTGAGATACCATATTTTCTTTGGTTGTTATAATGTTAACTAACCCTGTCAACATCGTCTAATCAGTCGCAATTATAAATAACGCCTCAATCTGACAAGAGGATATGAAAATGCAGCTGGGGTTTTATTGCACTGCAACTCCTTCGGAGTTAAAATAAAAATCATATTCATCTTTCCAGCTGTGGAACAGTGCATAGGCTAAAATGTGTACATTTAAAGTGGTAGTAAACTCTCCGATTATTTTCAGCCAAGGAAGCTGCCATCTTGGCCTCTGTTTAATCTACAACTGCCATGATGCTGCACATGTGATCAGCTATGACACCAGCCATTGGACGGTTTGACAGTTTGGTTTAGAGCACAACCAATGGGAGCGTTACATTTCCGGCATGTGCCGGAAATGGAACTGGTTTTTAAACTGTTAAATGGATGTGTTTACTATCGCTTTAATTCTGTTACAATCTAGTGCTACTTGCAATGTGCAAGGTTGATTTATCACATCAAAGAAAAACAAAACAAAAAACTACACATTCCAGGACTATAGCACGTGTATACCAATGGCCATTTATACAGCTCAAGTGTGTCTATCTGGATATATAGCTTTGTGTCTTAAATGTTCTTCCAGGCACTGAATAGCAACGGGGTCGACATCGACGTCAAATTTGTTAGCAAACAAGTGGTGCTGCTTTAACATGAACTGTAAGTCCCCCGCACCGAAGACACAAACTGAGCGGATATGGGTCCCACTGCATGGAGGATATGGTGCACCCTTGGAGACATCTCCTTCCAAGTATTCCCATTTCACAAACCTGGCTATGGAATTCATGTCAGATACATCATATTTACTATTTGCAGGGACAGATCCAGGTACTTCTGGAATTCTATGTAGGGTAGCCCACAAAAATTCATCTGGGCTATAGGTATCCTTGGACCAATCTAAAAACGTTCTAGCTTTTTTATTTTCCAAAACATGTCCAACAAATGCCCTACTGACAATGAAGTAGGCACTGCCAGAAAATACTGGAATCTGAAAAGGTGGAGGTTCTTTGTCAATATCCGTTTTATGAATACCACCGTTTTCTATGTCATAGTGTTTTCGCCATCTAGTTTCTTTGTGTGCTGGCATCTTTTCAGTTTCTAGACTGTTCTCTCCTTTTAATGCTTTTAACATTTGCACTATTTCCCTGTTGGTCTTTATTGGAAAGTCCATGCCACAAACATTTATTAAGTACTTCCATTGTGCATTGGCTTTGTATAAATCTTTCATGCAGTTGAGATCAGCTTGAACCCGAGTCCAGGACGCATACACAACATTCTCTAGCTCAGATGCAATAAAGACATTTTCAAAGCAAGATGCAATTGCCTTCACTGCGGATAAAAAGGATTCTGAAGACTTTTTATCAACGTGTATGCAGTAGTAGT
>BLSH010396621.1:2624-17785 GCA_018402905.1 Glandirana rugosa
TTGTTATTAGACAGGGAATGTCGTGCTCGTCCTTGGAGATTGTTCTAAAATCATCACATACTGCTATAGGGAGAGGTTCCTACTGGTGCTGTAAGGGACAGATTATTGTTCTAAAATCATCTCCTAGTTCTATATGTAGAGGTTCCTGCTAGTGCTGTGAGGGACAGATTATTGTTCTAAAATCATCACATGCTGCTAGAGGGAGAGGTTCCTGCTGGTGATGTGAGGGACAGATTATTGTTCAAAAATCATCATATACTTCTAGAGGGAGAGGTTCCGGCTGGTGCTGTGAGGGACAGATTATTGTTCTAAAAACATCACATACTTCTAGAGGGAGAGGTTCCTGCTGGTGCTGTGAGGGACAGATTATTGTTCTAAAATCAACTCCTAGTGCTATAGGGAGAGGTTCCTGCTGGTGCTGTGAGGGTCAGATTATTGTTCTAAAATCATCACATACTGCTAGAGGGAGAGGTTCCTGTTGCTCCTGTGAGTGACAGATTATTGATCTAAAATCATCCCATAATGCCAAAGGGAGAGGTTCCTGCTGGTGCTGTGAGGGACAGAATATTGTTCTAAAAAATCACATTCTGCTAGAGGGAGAGGTTCCTGCTGGTGCTGTGAGGGACAGATTATTGTTTTAAAATCATAACATACTGCTAGAGGGAGAGGTTCCTGCTCGTGCTGTAAGGGACAGATTATTGTTCTAAAATCATCTCCTACTGTTATTGGGAGAGGTTCCTGCTAGTTCTGTAAGGGACAGATTATTGTTCTAAAATCATCTCCTACTGCTATTGGGTGAGGTTCCTGCTGGTGCTGTGAGGGACAGATATTTGTTCTAAAATCATCTCCTACTGCTATTGGGAGAGGTTCCTGCTGGTGCTGTAAGGGACAGATTATTGTTCTAAAATCATCTCCTAGTTCTATAGGGAGAGGTTCCTGCTGGTGCTGTGAGGGACAGATTATTGTTCTAAAATCATCACATACTGCTATAGGGAGAGGTTCCTACTGGTGCTGTAAGGGACAGATTATTGTTCTAAAATCATCTCCTAGTTCTATATGTAGAGGTTCCTGCTGGTTCTGTGAGGGACAGATCATTGTTCTAAAATCATCTCCTAGTTCTATATGGAGAGGTTCCTGCTGGTGCTGTGAGGGACAGATTATTGTTCTAAAATCATCTCCTGGTTCTATAGGGAGAGGTTCCTGCTGGTGCTGTAAAGGAGAGATTATTGTTCTAAAATCATCTCCTAGTTCTAAAGAGAGAGGTTCCTGCTGGCGCTGTGAGGTACAGATTATTGTTCTAAAATCTTCACATACTGCTAGAGGGAGAGGTTCCTGCTGGTGCTGTGAGGGACAGATTATTGTTCTAAAATCATCTCCTAGTGCTATAGGGAGAGGTTCCTGCTGGTGCTGTGAGGGTCAGATTATTGCTCTCAAATCATCACATACTGCTAGAGGGAGATGTTCCTGCTGGTGCTGTGAGGGACAGATTATTGTTCTAAAATCATCAAATACTGCTATAGTGAGACGTTCCTGCTGGTGCTGTAAGGGACAAATTATTGTTCTAAAATTATCTCCTAGTTCTATAGGGAGAGGTTCCTGCTGGTACTGTGAGGTACAGATTATTGTTCTAAAATAATCTCCTAGTTCTGTAGGGAGAGGTTCCTGCTGGTGCTGTAAGGGACAGATTATTATTCTAAAATCATCACATAATGCAAGAGGGAGAGGTTGCTGCTGGTGCTATGAGGGACAGATTATTGTTCTAAAATCTTCACATACTGCTAGAGGCAGAGATTCCTGCTGGTGCTGTGAGGGACAGATTATTGTTCTAAAATCATCTCCTAGTGCTATAGGGAGAGGTTCCTACTGGTGCTGTGAGGGTCAGATTATTGTTCTAAAATCATTACATACTGCTAGAGGGAGAGGTTCCTGCTTGTCCTGTGAGGGACAGAATATTGTTCAAAAATCATCACATACTTCTAGAGGGAGAGGTTCCGGCTGGTGCTGTGAGGGACAGATTATTGTTCTAAAATCATCACATACTTCTGGAGGGAGAGGTTCCTGCTGGTGCTGTGAAGGACAGATTATTGTTCTAAAATCACCTCCTAGTGCTATAGGGAGAGGTTCCTGCTGGTGCTGTGAGGGTCAGGTTATTGTTCTAAAATCATCACATACTGCTAGAGTGAGAGGTTCCTGTTGCTCCTGTGAGTGACAGATTATTGACCTAAAATCATCCCATAATGCCAAAGGGAGAGGTTCCTGCTGGTGCTGTGAGGGACAGAATATTGTTCTAAAACATCACATACTGCTTGAGGGAGAGGTTCCTGCTGGTGCTGTGAGGGACAGATTATTGTTCTCAAATCATCACATACTGCTAGAGGGAGAGGTTCCTGCTGGTGATGTGAGGGTCAGATTATTGTTCTAAAATCATCAAATACTGCTATAGTGAGAGGTTCCTGCTGGTGCTGTAAGGGACAAATTATTGTTCTAGAATTATCTCCTAGTTCTATAGGGAGAGGTTCCTGCTGGTACTGTGAGGTACAGATTATTGTTCTAAAATAATCTCCTAGTTCTGTAGGATGAGGTTCCTGCTGGTGCTGTAAGGGACAGATTATTGTTCTAAAATCATCACATAATGCAAGAGGGAGAGGTTCCTGCTGGTGCTATAAGGGACAGATTATTGTTCTAAAATCTTCACATACTGCTAGAGGCAGAGATTCCTGCTGGTGCTATGAGGGACAGATTATTGTTCTAAAATCATCTCCTAGTGCTATAGGGAGAGGTTCCTGCTGGTGCTGTGAGGGTCAGATTATTGTTCTAAAATCATCACATACTGCTAGAGGGAGAGGTTCCTGCTTGTGCTGAGAGGGACAGAATATTGTTCTAAAATATGACATACTGCTGGGGGGGAGGTTCCTGCTGGTGCTGTGAGGGACAGATTATTGTTCTAAAATCATCACATGCTGCTAGAGGGAGAGGTTCCGGCTGGTGATGTGAGGGACAGATTATTGTTCAAAAATCATCACATACTTCTAGAGTGAGAGGTTCCGGCTGGTGCTGTGAGGGACAGATTATTCTTCTAAAATCATCACATACTTCTAGAGGGAGAGGTTCCTGCTGGTGCTGTGAGGGACAGATTATTGTTCTAAAATCACCTCCTAGTGCTATAGGGAGAGGTTCCTGCTGGTGCTGTGAGGGTCAGGTTATTGTTCTAAAATCATCACATACTGCTAGAGGGAGAGGTTCCTGTTGCTCCTGTGAGTGACAGATTATTGATCTAAAATCATCCCATAATGCCAAAGGGAGAGGTTCCTGCTGGTGCTGTGAGGGACAGAATATTGTTCTAAAACATCACATACTGCTAGAGGGAGAGGTTCCTGCTGGTGCTGTGAGGGACAGATTATTGTTTTAAAATCATCACATACTGCTAGAGGGAGAGGTTCCTGCTCGTGCTGTAAGGGACAGATTATTGTTCTAAAATCATCTCCTACTGCTATTGGGAGAGGTTCCTGCTAGTTCTGCAAGGGACAGATTATTGTTCTAAAATCATCTCCTACTGCTATTGGGAGAGGTTCCTGCTGGTGCTGTGAGGGACAGATATTTGTTCTAAAATCATCTCCTACTGCTATTGGGAGATGTTCCTGCTGGTGCTGTAAGGGACAGATTATTGTTCTAAAATCATCTCCTAGTTCTATAGGGAGAGGTTCCTGCTGGTGCTGTGAGGGACAGATTATTGTTCTAAAATCACCTCCTAGTGCTATAGGGAGAGGTTCCTGCTGGTGCTGTGAGGGTCAGGTTATTGTTCTAAAATCATCACATACTGCTAGAGGGAGAGGTTCCTGTTGCTCCTGTGAGTGACAGATTATTGATCTAAAATCATCCCATAATGCCAAAGGGAGAGGTTCCTGCTGGTGCTGTGAGGGACAGAATATTGTTCTAAAACATCACATACTGCTAGAGGGAGAGGTTCCTGCTGGTGCTGTGAGGGACAGATTATTGTTTTAAAATCATCACATACTGCTAGAGGGAGAGGTTCCTGCTCGTGCTGTAAGGGACAGATTATTGTTCTAAAATCATCTCCTACTGCTATTGGGAGAGGTTCCTGCTAGTTCTGTAAGGGACAGATTATTGTTCTAAAATCATCTCCTAGTTCTATAGGGAGAGGTTCCTGCTGGTGCTGTGAGGGACAGATTATTGTTCTAAAATCATCACATACTGCTATAGGGAGAGGTTCCTACTGGTGCTGTAAGGGACAGATTATTGTTCTAAAATCATCTCCTAGTTCTATATGTAGAGGTTCCTCTCCTAGTTCTATATGTAGAGGTTCCTGCTGGTGCTGTGAGGGACAGATCATTGTTCTAAAATCATCTCCTAGTTCTATATGGAGAGGTTCCTGCTGGTGCTGTCAGGGACAGATTATTGTTCTAAAATCATCTCCTGGTTCTATAGGGAGATGTTCCTGCTGGTGCTGTGAGGGAGAGATTATTGTTCTAAAATAATCTCCAAGTTCTATAGGGAGAGGTTCCTGCTGGTGATGTAAGGGACAGACTATTGTTCTAAAAACATCACATACTGCTAGAGGGAGAGGTTCCTGCTGGTGCTGTGAGGGACAGATAAATGTTCTAAAATCATCACACACTGCTAGAGGGAAAGGTTCCTGCTGATGCTGTGAGGGACAGATTATTGTTCTAAGATCATCTCCTAGTGCTATAGAGAGAGGTTCCTGCTGGTGCTCTGAGGGACAGATTATTGTTCTAAAATCATCAAATACTGCTATAGTGAGAGGTTCCTGCTGGTGCTATAAGGGACAAATTATTGTTCTAAAATCATCTCCTAGTTCTATAGGGAGAGGTTCCTGCTGGAACGGTGAGGTACAGATTATTGTTCTAAAATCATTTCCTAGTTCTATAGGGAGAGGTTCCTGCTGGTGCTTTAAGGGACAGATTATTGTTCCAAAATCATCACATAATGCAAGAGAGAGAGGTTCCTGCTGGTGCTGTGAGGTACAGATTATTGTTCTAAAATCTTCACATACTGCTAGAGGGAGAGGTTCCTGCTGGTGCTGTGAGGGACAGATTATTGTTCTAAAATCATCTCCTAGTGCTATAGGGAGAGGTTCCTGCTGGTGCTGTGAGGGTCAGATTATTGTTCTCAAATCATCACATACTGCTAGAGGGAGATGTTCCTGCTGGTGCTGTGAGGGAAAGATTATTGTTCTAAAATCATTAAATACTGCTATAGGGAGAGGTTCCTGCTGGTGCTGTAAGGGACAAATTATTGTTCTAAAATAGTCTCCTAGTTCTGTAGGGAGAGGTTCCTGCTGATGCTGTAAGGGACAGATTATTGTTCTAAAATCATCACATAATGCAAGAGGGAGAGGTTCATGCTGGTGCTATGAGGGACAGATTATTGTTCTAAAATCTTCACATACTGCTAGAGGCAGAGATTCCTGCTGGTGCTGTGAGGGACAGATTATTGTTCTGAAATCATCACATACTGCTAGAGGGAGAGGTTCCTGCTGGTGCTGTGAGGGACAGTTTATTGTTCTAAAATCATTTCTTACCGCTATAGGGAGAGGTTCCTGCTGGTGCTGTAAGGGACAGATTATTGTTCTAAAATCATCTCTTAGTTCTATAGGGAGAGGTTCCTGCTGGTGCTGTGAGGGACAGATTATTGTTCTAAAATCATCACATACTGCTAGAGGGACAGGTTCCTGCTGGTGCTGTGAGGGAAAGATTATTGTTCAAAAATCATCACATACTTTTAGAGGGAGAGGTTCCGGCTGGTGCTGTGAGGGACAGATTACTGTTCTAAAATCATCACATACTTCTAGAGGGAGAGGTTCATGTTGGTGCTGTGAGGGACAGATTATTGTTCTAAAATCACCTCCTAGTGCTATAGGGAGAGGTTCCTGCTGGTGCTGTGAGGGTCAGGTTATTTTTATAAAATCATCACATACTGCTAGAGGGAGAGGTTCCTGTTGCTCCTGTGAGTGACAGATTATTGGTCTAAAATCATCCCATAATGCCAAAGGGAGAGGTTCCTGCTGGTGCTGTGAGGGACAGATTATTGTTTTAAAATCATCACATACTGCTAGAGGGAGAGGTTCCTGCTGGTGATGTGAGGGACAGATTATTGTTTTAAAATCGTCACATACTGCTAGAGGGAGAGGTTCCTGCTGGTGATGTGAGGGACAGATTATTGTTCAAAAAACATCACATACTTCTAGAGGGAGAGGTTCCTGCTGGTGCTGTGAGGGACAGATTATTGTTCTAAAATCATCACATACTGCTAGAGGGAGAGGTTCCTGCTGGTGCTGTGAGGGACAGTTTATTGTTCTAAAATCATCTCTTACTGCTATAGGGAGAGGTTCCTGCTGGTGCTGTAAGGGACAGATTATTGTTCTAAAAGCATCACCTAGTGCTATAGGGAGAGGTTCCTGCTGGTGCTGTGAGGGACAGATTATTGCTCTAAAATCATCACATACTGCTAGAGGGACAGGTTCCTGCTGGTGCTGTGAGGGACAGATAATTGTTCTAAAATCATCTCCTATTGCTATAGGGAGATGTTCCTGCTGGTGCTGTAAGGGACAGATTATTGTACTAAAATTATATCATACTGGTGTAGGGAGAGGTTCCTGCTGTTGGTGTGAGCGGTGTATTTCTTGCACAAAAATAAAAAAGTGCGTCTACGTTGCTGTTTTCCAAAAAAAAGAATTTATTATTTTTTTTGTATTAATAAATAGTGCTACATAGTACATTTGCAGCCAGAACCTTCAACGGTATATGGTAGGCCGAATGCCGCTCAACAAATGGTGAGGCCAAAACAAGTACAGACGATATTAGATTGGGTGGCTGACAATGCCTCCAGTTCCTTCACTTTGTCTCCCACCCGGTCCCTTGATGAAAGCTCAGAGTTGGCACGTGAACCCCATGGCCATCTGTCTTTCACCTCAGCCCCTTGTAAATCAGCCAAGCAGTCTGAGCCTCAAGTCATGCAACAGTCTCTTATGCTTTTTGATGACTCCTGGTGTTCTTTCCGTGGGCCGTCCACATAGCCCTACCCCAGAAGTGGAAGATATTGAGTGCACCGATGCCCAACCACTTCTGTTGCAGGATGAGGACATAGAAACACCAGAGCAGCACATCTCTGATGATGACGAAACACAGGTGCCAACTGCTGTAGCTTTCCACAGGGTGCAGACTGACAAGGAGGGCAGTGGTGAAGGGTGGGTGGAAGATGATGTGGAGGAGGACGATGAGGTCCTAGACCCCACATGGAATGAGTGTCATACGAGTGAGGTGTGCAGTTTGGAGAAAGGGGTGGTGGTCGCACAGAGGCACCAGCACAGCAAAAGAGGAAGCAGGTTGCAAAAGCGGAGTGAGCGTCCCCTAGACAGTACGCGTGCTACTACCCACCACACCCAGGGACCTAGCACACCAAAGGTAGCTCAAAGGCATTCCCCGGCATGGCAGTTCTTCAGACAATGTGCTGACAACAAAACATGAGTGGGTTGCACGCTGTGCAATGATAGCCTGAAGCGAGGCATAAATGTTCTAAACCTGAGCACAACCTGCATGACCAGGCATCTAAATTAAAAGCACTTGTTGCAGTGGAATAAGTACCTTAAAATCCAAGAAAGGTCTCGGCCTCCTCCTGCTTCCTCTTCTGCTGCTGCCTCAGCCTCTTCCTCCACCTCTACAGTGCCAGTGTCACCTGACTCACAGATAACAGAGCATGGGTCAGCAACGCCACCATGTCCGCCACTGTCCCCAAGCATTTCCACACGGTCCCATGGAAGCTTACAGCTCTCCATCTCCCAAACACTGGAGAGAAAGAGGAAGTACCCCCCTACCCACCCACGATCCCTTGCCCTGAATGCCAGCATTTCAAAATTCCTGTCATTCTGTCTGGTGGACAGTTTCAAAAACCTGATGGCGGTGGCTGTCCCACAGTACGTGGTTCCCAGCCGCCACTACTTTTCCTGCCACCCAGGATTGCAGGGCATTTCTCTTTGCCTCCTGTTGCCTCCTCCTCTTACTGCACTTACTCCTCCTTCTCTACCACCTCCTCATCTGCTCAGCATAACACCTTCACCACCAACTTCAGCACATTCAGGGGGAAGCGACAGCAGGCTGTTTTAAAACTGATATGTTTGGGGGATAAACCCCACACTGTGCAGCAGCTGCAGATGGGCATTGAACAACAGACCGATGATTGGTTGTTGCCATTGACCTTCAAGCCCAGCCTGGTGGTGTGTGATAATGGGCGAAATCTCGTAGCAGCTCTGGGCCTTGCCGGTTCCTGCCGGTGTGGGCTTACTTTGCTGAGAGGGCGTCCATGGACATCCTCCCTTGATCGGGCTGTCCGTGCACTCTGCTCTGTAAATGCAGAGTCCCTTCAGACTCGGCTGATCACAGATTTAGATAAAGGGTCAATCACAGTGGCCCTTTACCACGTGATCAGCTGTCAGCCAATGACAGCTAATCACAGGATGTAAACACAAGCAGGTTATCAACTTTTCTTTCTTCACACTGAGATCATGAGGAGAGATGAAGAAAGCCGATAACTGGCTTGTGTTAAAGAGACATCGGTCCCAACAGTGCCCACCAGTGCTGCCAATCAGTGCCCCTCAGTGCCTCATCATCAGTGGAATTTATTAGTACTGACTATCAGTGCCACCTACCAGTGCCAAACAGTGCTACCTATCAGTGCCAATATGTCATCTATCAATGCCCATCAGTGCCACCTATTAGTGCTACATATCAGTGCCACCTCTCAGTGCCCTTCAATGCCACCTATCAGAGCCCATCAGTGCCACCTATCAGTACCCATAAGTGCCAACTATCAGGGCAGCTTCATCAGTGCCCACCACTGCCACCTCATCAGTGCCCATCAGTGCCACCTATCAGTGCCCAACAGTTTCACTTCATCAGTGCCTATCAGTGTCCATCAGTGCAGCCTATCAGTGCCCATCAGTCCAGCCTCATTAGCACAAATCAGTGAAGGAGAAAAATTACCTGTTTGCAAAATTGTTTAACAAACTAAGAAAAATGTTTTTATTTTTTCAAAATATACGTTTTTTTTATTTGTTTAGAAAACAAAAAACGGTGGTGATTAAATACCATCAAAAGAAAGCTCTATTTGTTTGAAAAAATGATAACAATTTCATCTGGGTACAGTGTTGCATGATCGTGCAATTGTCATGCAAAGTGTGACAGCACTGAAAGCTGAAAATTGGCCTGGACAGCAAGGGGGTAAAAGTGCCCAGTAAGCAAGCGGTTAAATGGAAAAACCATGGGTGGACCTTGAATTCCATAATCGACCTTGGTCGCACATCCTCCGTAGTCTTCAGGGTAGGCACAAAGACCCACACCAACATCTGTTACTGAAAGAAAAAACACATATATAAAGTGAAGTGACAAACACATAAAGAATGAATAAATAAGATATAAAAAGGTGCCAATGTACAGAACAATGAGTAGGCCTGTCAGCTCAGTAATACAAACTGCTCTGGTCTTGGTGAAAAGGCCTAGCCCATGAGGTAGGGTGCAAAAAAAAAAAAGAAATGGAGTTGTAGCCTAGTGCTCATTTTCACCGTAGTGTCCCAAACCCATAGTGATACCTAGAGCAGCACTGGGTTTCCACTCCCAAGCAGTGCTTGATACAATGGTTTCTCTGCCTTCCCAGTCTTCATCCAGATAAAGTAGCACTGCTCAAATGAGGATGCATTAGGTCCCTCAGGATTCCTGCACACTAGGGGAGTACTACTGACCTCCACCTTACCCAGTGGGTACATCATTTAAATACCTTCCCATGAAGAAGAGCCCTCACAACCCCCATCATACCAGCAGGAATATTATACAGTCAGTCAGCCCAGTCAAAAGACTAGACAGCTAAGCACCACTAACTGTAAAGTTAAGACCTTATTATGTACCTGAATCTCAGAGAAAATACATTTAATAAGAGGTACAGAAAATGTTGGCTCTTGGAGATATGGAGCAATCTAACAGCAAATGGGGTCATGGAGGAATTCAACAGTGAATGGGGTTATGGAGGAATATAACAGCAAATAAGGTTATGGAGTAATATAACAGGGAATAAGGTTATGGAGGAGCCTAACAGTGAAAGGGGCTATGGAGAAATTTAACAGTGAATGGGGTTATGGATGGATCTAACAGCGAATGAGGTTATGGAAGGATCTAACAGCGAATGGAGTTATGGAAGGATCTAAGAGTGAATGGAGATACAGCGGAATCTAACAGTGAATGGGGCTATGGAGGAATCTTACAGTGAATGGGGTTATGGAGGAATCTAACAGTGAATGGGGTTATGGAGGAATCTAACAGTGAATGGGGTTGTAGAGGAATTTAACAGCAAATGGGGTTATGGTGGAATCTAACAGTAAGTGGGGTTATGCAGGAATCTAACAGCGCATGAGGCTATGGAGGAATTTAACATTTAATGGGATTATGGAGGAATCTAACATTTAATGGGGCTATACAGGATCTAACAGCGAATGGAGTTATGGAAGGATCTAAGAACGAATGGAGATACAGTAGAATCTAACAGTGAATGGGGCTATGGAGGAATCTTACAGCAAATGGTGTTATGGAGGAATCTAACAGTGAATGGGGCTATGGAGGAATCTAACATTTAATGGGGTTATAGAGGAATCTAACATTTAATGGAGTTATGGAGGAATCTAACAGTGAATGGAGGTATGGAGGAATTTAACAGTGAATGAGGTTATGAAGGAATCCAACAGCAAATGGGGTTATGTAAGAATCTAACAGAGAATGGGGCTATGGAGGAATCTAACATTTAAGGGGGTTATGGAGGAATCTAACAGTGAATGGAGCTATGGAGGAATCTAATAGGCAATGGGGTTATGGAGAAACGTAACAGCGAATGGGGCTATGGAGGAACGTAACAGCAAAGAGGGCTATGGAGGAACGTAACAGCGAAGAGGGCTATGGAGGAACGTAACAGCGAAGAGGGCTATGGAGGAATCTAACAGCGAATGGAGATATGGAGGAATCTAACAGCTAATGGGGTTATGGAGGAATCTAACAGCGAATGTATATATGCATAAATGCATAAATGTATAAAAGGTCCCGAGAACAATCCCTAAGACGTAACCGTAAGAGAAACCTCTGCCGGAGCATGGAACATCAAGAATGACTCATTCCGTGTTATAACACCGATCATCGTATTCCCAGGACGAATGGTGAGGCACAGAATATTCCACTTGTATCATTAATGATGACTTTCTATAGACAGCTGAGATCTGATATTCAGAATGATTTATGATTGTTTTACTGATTGATGATTTATCATTTGTTATCAGTTTATTATAACTGAGGTCCTTACAGGGAGACAAAACACAACTCCCATCATATCCATTAATCTTCTTTATGTAGAGGAGATGTAATGATGTCTGAGGAGGAATATGGAACATCTTCAGGAGATTCTTATCATAGAAAACATTGAAAATATTATTCTCTGATATACCGCGCCTTGAAAAAGTATTCATACCCCTTTGAAATTTTCCGCATTTTGTCATGTTACAACCAAAAACATAAATGTATTTTATTGGGATTTTATGTGATAGACCGACACAAAGTGGCACAAAATTGTGAAGTGGAAGGAAAATGATAAATGGTTTTCAAAATGTTTTACAAATAAATATGTGAAAAGTGTGGAGGGAATTTGTATTCATCCCCCTTTACTCCGATACCCCTAGCTAAAATCCTGTGGAGCCAATTGCTTTCAGAAGTCACCTAATTAGTAAATAGAGTCCACCTGTGTGTCATTGAATCTCAGTATAAATGCAGCTGTTCTGTGAAGCCCTCAGAGGTTTATTAAAGACCTTAGTGAACAAACAGCATCATGAAGGCCAAGGAACACACCAGACAGGTCAGGGATCAAGTTGTGGAGAAGGTTAAAGCAGGGTTAGGTTATAAAAATTGCAAATGCTATCTGGACCCTCTGCACACTGCTACACCCTTCCCAGCAAACTATGCAATGTAAAACAGGGATATTTAGTTCACATATATTGCAATACATGTTTAAGCTGACCAACTCCGTCAAAGTAATCCCTCTTCTGGCCAGTCCTACACTGCCTTGCCACTGCAAATGCTACAGTGGGCACCATGCCAACCTGGGGCATAAAGAAACAAGATGGGGGAGAGAGACAAAGTTCAGATATGGTCACTGACCTGTATATAACAAAAAAAAGATATACCTGTGCTCAGATCCTAATAGCTTGTACATGTCAGTGACCAGATCTGAACATAGTCGCTCTCCCCCATCTTGTGTCTTTATGCCTCAGGTTGGCATGGTGCCCCCGGTAGCATTTGCAGTGGCAAGGCAGTGTAGGACTGGCCAGAAGAGGGAGAGAAAGCAATAAGAAGTCCCGTTTGCAGTTTGCAAGAAGCCACGTGAGGGACGCAGCAAACATGGTGAAGAAGGTGCTCTGGTCAGATGAGACCAAAATTTAACTTTTTGGCCTAAAAAGTAGAGTTGAGCTGACACCTGGATGTTTGGGTTCAGCGGGTCTTCGTGAAAAAGTTCAGGTTCGGTACCGAACTTGACCTTATAATCACGATTATGAGCCACCTTGTGGCGGTCTATCACATAAAATCCCAATACAATACGCTTACATTTTTGGTTGTAACATAGCAAAATGTGGAAAATGTCAAGGGGTATGAATACTTTTTCAAGGCATTGTATCATTTTCAGTATTAAGCACACAGTTTATTCTCCATAGAAACCAAGGGTCTAACCTCAGGATCTTGATTTGTAATGGGGCTGTAATGGCTGTGATCTCTAGCAGTCTCATGTAATGTCTCCAGTCTCCAACCACCTCTGTACTGCATCTGCAGTCTCTGATCATATGTTGTATTATGTCTGCAGACTCAGATCATTTGTTGTAGTGTGTCTGCAGTCTCTGATCATTTGTTGTAGTGTGTCTGCAGTCTCTGATCTTTTGTTGTAGTGTGTCTGCAGTCTCTGATCATTTGTAGTAGTATGTCTGCAGTCTCTGATCATTTGTTGTAGTTTTTCTCCAGTCTCTGATCATTTGTTGTAGTGTGTCTGCAGTCTCTGATCATTTGTTGTAGTGTGTCTGCAGTCTCTGATCGTTTGGTGTAGTGTGTCTGCAGTCGCTGATCGTTTGTTGTAGTGTGTCTGCAGACTCTGATCATTTGTTGTGGTGTGTCTGCAGTCTCTGATCATTTGTTGTAGTGTGTCTTCAGTCTCTGATCATTTGTTGTGGTATGTCTGCAATCTCTGATCATTTTTTGTAGTGTGTCTACAGTCTCTGATCATTTGTTGTAGCGTGTCCTCAGTCTCTGATCATTTGTTTAGTGTGTCTGCAGTCTCTGATCATATGTTGTAGCGTGTCCTCGGTCTCTGATCATTTGTTTAGTGTGTCTGCAGTTTCTGATCATTTGTTGTAGTGTGTCTACAGTCTCTGATCATTTGTTATAGTGTGTCTGCAATCTCGGATCATTTTTTGTAGTGTGTCTGCAGTCTCTGGTCATTTGTTGTAGTGTGTCTGCAGATTCTGATCATTTGTTGTAGTGTGTCTGCAGGCTCGGATCATTTGTTGTAGTGTATCTGCAGTCTCTGATCATTTGATGTAGTGTGTCTGCAGTCTATGATAATTTGTTGTAGTGTGTCTGCAGTCTCTGTTCATTTGTTGTAGTGCATCTGCAGACTCTGATCATTTGTTGCAGCATCTCTGCAGTCTCTTATCATTTGTTGTAGTGTGTCTGCAGTCTCTGATCATTTGTTGTAGTGTGTCTGCAGTCTCTGTTCATTTGTTGTAGTGTATCTGCAGACTCTGATCATTTGTTGTAGTTTGTCTGCAGTCTCTGATCATTTGTTGTAGCGTGTCCTCAGTCTCTGATCATTTGTTTAGTGTCTCTGCAGTTTCTGATCATTTGTTGTATTATGCCTGCAGTCTCTGATCATTCCTTATAGTGTCTGCAGTCTCTGATCATTTGATGTAGTGTGTCTGCAGTCTATGATTATTTGTTGTAGTGTGTCTGCAGTCTCTGATCATGTGTTGTAGTGTATCTGCAGTCTCTGATCATTTGTTGTAGTGTGTCTGCAGTTTCTGATCAGTTGTTGTAGTGTGCCTGCAGTCTCTGATCATTTTTTGCAGCATGTCTGCAGTCTCTGATCATTTGTTGTAGTGTGTCCTCAGTCTTTGATGATTTGTTGTATTATTCGTCTCTGATCATTAGTTGTATTATGTCTGCAGTCTCTGATCATTTGTTGTATTATGTCTGCAGTCTCTGATCATTTGTTGTAGTGTGTCTGCAGTCTCTGATCATTTGTTGTAGTGTGTCTGCAGTCTCTGATCTTTTGTTGTAGTGTGTCTGCAGTCTCTGATCATTTGTAGTAGTATGTCTGCAGTCTCTGATCATTTGTTGTAGTTTTTCTCCAGTCTCTGATCATTTGTTGTAGTGTGTCTGCAGTCTCTGATCATTTGTTGTAGTGTGTCTGCAGTCTCTGATCGTTTGGTGTAGCGTGTCTGCAGTCGCTGATCGTTTGTTGTAGTGTGTCTGCAGACTCTGATCCTTTGTTGTGGTGTGTCTGCAGTCTCTGATCATTTGTTGTAGTGTGTCTTCAGTCTCTGATCATTTGTTGTGGTATGTCTGCAATCTCTGATCATTTTTTGTAGTGTGTCTACAGTCTCTGATCATTTTTTGTAGTGTGTCTGTAGTCTCTGATCATTTGTTGTAACGTTTCCTGAGTCTCTGAATATTTGTTTACTGTGTCTGCAGTTTCTGTTCATTTGTTGTATTATGCCTGCAGTCTCTGATCATTCGTTATAGTGTCTGCAATCTCTGTTCATTTTTTGTAGTGTGTCTGCAGTCTCTGATCATTTGTTGCAGCATGTCTGCAGTCTCTGATCATTTGTTGTAGTGTGTCTGCAGTCTCTGATCATTTGTTTAGTGTGTCTGCAGTTTCTGATCATTTGTTTTATTATGTCTGCAGTCTCTGATCATTCGTTATAGTGTGTCTGCAATCTCTGATCATTTTTTGTAGTGTGTCTGCAGTCTCTGGTCATTTGTTGTAGTGTGTCTGCAGATTCTGATTATTTGTTGTAGTGTGTCTGCAGACTCAGATCATTTGTTGTGGTGTGTCTG
>BLSH010396621.1:17795-31436 GCA_018402905.1 Glandirana rugosa
AGTCTTTGACGTCTCTGTGATTTGTTTACTAGTCTCTGACTCCTGTACAGTCTCTGATCATTTGTTGTAGCATGTCCTCAGTCTCTGATCATTTGTTTAGTGTCTCTGCAGTTTCTGATCATTTGTTGTATTATGTCTGTAGTCTCTGATCATTCGTTGTAGTGTGTCTGCAGTCTCTGATCATTTGTTGTAGTGTGTTTGCAGTCTCTGATCATTCGTTGTAGTGTGTCTGCAATCTCTGATCATTTGTTGTAGTGTGTTTGCAATCTCTGATCATTTGTTGTAGTGTGTTTGCAGTCTATGATCATTTTTTTAGTATGTCTGCAGTCTCTGATCATTTGTTGTAGCGTGCCCTCAGTCTCTGATTATTTGTTGTAGTGTGTCTGCAGTTTCTGATCATTCGTTATAGTGTGTCTGCAATCTCGGATCATTTTTTGTAGTATGTCTGCAGTCTCTGATCATTTGTTGTAGCGTGCCCTCAGTCTCTGATTATTTGTTGTAGTGTGTCTGCAGTTTCTGATCATTCGTTATAGTGTGTCTGCAATCTCGGATCATTTTTTGTAGTGTGTCTGTAGTCTCTGATCATTTGTTGTAACGTTTCCTGAGTCTCTGAATATTTGTTTACTGTGTCTGCAGTTTCTGTTCATTTGTTGTATTATGCCTGCAGTCTCTGATCATTCGTTATAGTGTCTGCAATCTCTGTTCATTTTTTGTAGTGTGTCTGCAGTCTCTGATCATTTGTTGCAGCATGTCTGCAGTCTCTGATCATTTGTTGTAGTGTGTCTGCAGTCTCTGATCATTTGTTTAGTGTGTCTGCAGTTTCTGATCATTTGTTTTATTATGTCTGCAGTCTCTGATCATTCGTTATAGTGTGTCTGCAATCTCTGATCATTTTTTGTAGTGTGTCTGCAGTCTCTGGTCATTTGTTGTAGTGTGTCTGCAGATTCTGATTATTTGTTGTAGTGTGTCTGCAGACTCAGATCATTTGTTGTGGTGTGTCTGCAGTCTCTGATCATTTGATGTAGTGTGCCTGCAGTCTATGATAATTTGTTGTAGTGTGTCTGCAGTCTCTGATCATTTGTTGTAGTGTGTCTGCAGACTCTGATCATTTTTTGTAGTGTATCTGCAGACTCTGATCATTTGTTGTAGTTTGTCTGCAGTCTCTGTTCATGTGTTGTAGTGTGTCTGCAGTCTCTTATCATTTGTTGTGTGTCTGCAGTCTCTGATCATTTGTTGTAGTGTGTCTGCAGTCTCTGATCATTTGTTGTAGTGTGTCTGCAGTCTCTTCTGTAGAGTAGTATTCAATTGCATATTATATATGACTCACTGGCACTGCCAGGGGCTGCAGTTTCAAACCACTGAAAACCCGGTTACTGCATTGTGTGAGAGCAGTGGTCTGACTATCTAACATGTTGACAGCACAGCATATTTTACCACTTGCTGCAGCATATTCTGTTCAAAGAAAACAGTAAAATATCAGCATATTTTTATCATTTATCTATCCTGACTACATTACAGTTGTAGAACCCTCTAGTGTGCTACTAGTGTGAGAGAAGGCAAACTATATTTCTGTCTCATGCTTTAACCCTGTGAGTCTGTAATTGGGTCAGGGTTACTAGAGTGCAGGGTAGCATGATTCATACAGACAGCTCTCCTGTGCCTCCCCCTGTTTCTAGAATAATGGAGAATGTTCTGGAAGTTTGAGGGCAGAGGCTAGGTGGGGCTGTTCTGAATATTATGGGGCCCTTAGTCAATCCCCAGGAAGTGTGCATAACAGGGGACTAAGTGAGCCCTTAAGTATGAATAAGTCATGCTAGCAGGGGAGTCGGGTGGAAGATAGAGACGCCGTGGTGAGGACACTGTCATTGGCCCTTAGGCAAACCTCCTAGTCTGGGGGGGGGGGGGTGCTCTGTCTCAGGCCAGGGCTTGGGTGTTGGCCTGGAAGGATCCTACCACAGAAGAAGTTGGATGGAGTCTTTCCTGAGAGGCAGCGGGAGCAAGGAGGACAGTACAGCAGCACGGTGCAGTGACATACAAGGAGTGAGACTGCCATATGTAGCAGGCCTCTCTTGAAGACAGCGGTGTGCTTAAGTCTTCTATAGCCTTGTCCTGGGAGATCTCCAGAGTGTCAGTCGGGTAGACTGGTGAAGAGAAGCAACCAGGTGGGCTAGCATTTCCTGCAGAGGTAGAGCTGGGCCCAGTGTCTACAATGAGTGGAAGAGGTCCAGGATGCAGTTCCCACCACATTTTGCTACTTACTAGGAGACTGAGAGTTCCTGTAAGGGGCTGCTGTTAATCTAACAGAGAGTGTGATGCCCGGTTCACACCAATGCAGGTTGCAGTTTGAAATTCCGGGTGCATTTTGCGTTTTTCAATACATGCTTTTGATCCATTGAAGTCTATGGAACCAAAAACCAGAAAAAAAGTATTTGGCCTGTTCCATGAAATGCAAAAATGTGAACTACATCCATAGGATACCATGTTAACCAGTTGCCGACTGCCCGCCGTGGCTTGATGGCGGCAACATGGTCCGTTATCGGATAATGCCGTCACCTGATGGCGGCCGCGAGAATGAGTATTGTGAGCGTGTGTGCGCCGCCGGAGTCGCGCTCGTATGCTCTTGCGCTCACTGTGTTCCGGGGGGACCTAGGAGCGGGTAGCATGGACTCGATCTCCGCCGGCTGCCCGCGATTGCTCCCCTGGAGTGAAAGAATGGAGGTCCGTGTATGTAAACATAGATCTCCATTCTGACAGAGGGGGAAGGAATGTGGACGCAGGCTTTCTGTATAAGGGAGCCGTGATCACTCCCCTCCCCCTGCCAGCCCAGCCCCCATACAGTTAGAACACACTGAGGGAACACAGTTAACCCTTAGAGCGCCTCCTCTGAGTTAACCCCTTTACTGCCAATGGCATTTGCACAGTAATCGGTGAATTTTCATAGCACTGATCTCTGTATAAATGCCAATGGTCCCAAAAAAGTGTCAAAATGGTCCGACATGTCCGCTGCAATATTGCCGTCCCAATTAAAAATCGCAGATCGCTGCCATTACTAGTAAAATATAAAAAAAAAAAAAAACCCCATAAATTAATTCTCATCATTAGTAAACGCAGCAACTTTTGAGAAAACCAATCAATAAACACCAATTGTGATTTTTTTTTTACCAAAAATATGAGGAAGAATTTAAATCGGCCAAAACCGATGGAAAAAAATGTTTTTTTTATATATTTTTTTGGATTTGTATTTTAGCAAAAAGTAAGAAATATTGTTCTTTTTGCAAATTTGTTGCTCTTTTATTTATATCAGTGGTCAGAAATGACGCAGAGGGGATCAAATACCACCAAAAGAAAGCTCTATTTGTGGGAAAAAAAGGACGCAAATTTTGTTTGGGTACAACGTCGCACAACCGCAAAATTGTCAGTTAAAGCGACGCAGTGCCGAATCGCAAAAAGTGCTCTGGTCCTAAACTGGGAAATCCTTTCGGGGCTGAAGTGGTTAAATGGACTGTAGTGTGTACTGCAAAACTGAAAATAAATGCTTTCGTCTGTACAGAGGAATCAATTGAAGCTGTGCAGAAGAATCAGTCAGTCAGAGCTGTAGATAGGGAGGACGTTGTCCCTGGTTTTGCCACTTTCAGTTGGGCATCCCATAATTCCTATCCCCATCCTAGTTATTACCCCTCAATAAAACAACAACAAAAAAGCTCAAGGACTGTTCACTGTGTTGGGATGCAAGTTGGAAATGTTATGTGCCTGGCTGTGCAGCAGTGGGGAACCCTGCCACCTGCAACTCCTAAGGGGGCAGTGCTGCACAGTAAAGCCTCGTACACACGGGACGACGATCGTATACAACAGGTCGTGCGAATGACCGTTGTATGCGAAATCGATCGTGAGTACACGCGATTAGAACAGCCGACATACGACGGTCGTACAAGGGAGTTGTATGAGCAAACTAGAAAACTTGGTCGTACCAACAAGTGGTCATATGACTGTTGTACCGTGTGTACAGAGCAGTTGGTGCAACAAGTTGTATTGTGCAAAAAACTCATGCTCAGAAGTCAGGAATGGCCGGATGCTAATTACATGCACCTGAACGTTCTTTCTTTGGTCGTACGATCGTGTAGTGCCAAGTCAGTATGCTAGATACAACAGCCAGCATACGATTTGAGCCGTTCGTATGTACGACCGTCGAACCGTGTGTTCGAGGCTTTGCACATAAAGAGGGTTTAACTGGACTTTAACCCCTTCCATACTGGGCCTATTCTGGCACTTCGCTCCTTCATGCAAAAATCATCATTTTTTTGCCAGAAAATTACTCAGAACCCTCAAACATTATATATATTTTTAGCAGACACCATAGGGAATAAAATGCATTGCAACTTTTTATCTTGCACGGTATGTGCACAGTAATTTTTCAAACTCTTTTTTTTGGGAAAAAGAGACAGTTTCATGCATAAAAAAAAACAAAACAGTAAAGTTGGCCCAGTTTGTTTGCATAATGTGAAAGAGGATGTTGCACGTAACATAAAACGTGGATTGGCGCCAAACTTCTGTACTTAAAAATCCCCATAGGCGACAATTACATTTTTTTTTCCAGGGTACACATTTAGAGTTACAGAGGAGGTCTAGTGCAAGAATTATTGCTCTTACTCTAACCATCGCAGTGATACCTCACTTGTGTGGTTTGAACGTTGTTTACATATGCGGACACGACTTATGAATGCGTTCGCTTCTGCGTGCGGGGACGGGGGCTCTTTTATTTTTTTATTGTTTATTTTATTTGATTTATTTTTACTTTCACATTTTCCCTTTAAAAATAAAATCTTGATCACTTTTATTCCTATTACAAGGAATGTAAACATCCCTTGTAATAGGAATACTGCAAGACAGGTCCTCTTTATGGAGAGATGTGGGGTCTTTAAGACCCCACACCTCTCCTCCAAGCTGGAAATCATCAGATCAAAAAAAAAAAAAAAAAATTAGCGATCTGCTGCTTTCTAGCCTGAAACCTGGCTTTGTTTACTTCTGCTGGCCCGGACGTCATGACATCACGCTGGGCCTCCGAGAGCCATAGAGATGACCCTCGGATCTCTATGCTACTTCCTTCCAGCCATGGCAGTTTCGTTTTCTGGTTCACCGATTGCTCAGGTGAGTTGGTAGAGGCTTTGGAGGGCGGTGGGAGGCAGCTGGTTGTTCTTATGGTGAAGGGAATCGCCGGCTGAAAATAATGATATCTCAATGATGACTGAAGCTGCAGGCACCATTGAGATATCACCAGACAAAGACAAGGAGGTCATTTGTCTGTAGGCTGGGTGGGAAGTGGTTAAAGTATGAAGCAGGCCTTCACTGATCTCTGTAGCTGTAGAAACTCATCCAAAATACTGAAATCACATTTTCTCCTATTTCTTTTTCCAGCAGGGACTATGCAGCCTGCCAGCCCTCTAATCCAGTGTTCTCAACCTCAGTCCTCAAGTACCCATAACAGGCCATGTTTTCAGGTTTTCCTTTTATCTTGCACAGGTGCTTTATATCAGAGTCACTGGCTTGGTATTATGGACAGCTATTTTATCTAAGAGAAATTCCCAAAGCATGGCCTGTTGGGGGTACTTGAGGACTGAGGTTGAGAACCACTGATCTAATGGAAACACACATCGGGCCAGTGAAGGATGCATGTCAGTAAATGCTTTTTTAATTATCAATCTTTATTAAGTTTAAACAAAGACAGCACATGGTATAACAGTAGGTGGTACATTTAGTGCACATTGAAACATAAATTGCCATCAGAGAGTAACCAGTGGCTGCCTGTCCATAAGGGGCGCAGCCCCCTTAATCCATGCGTCCGGCCCCTAATCTACATGCAGGGCGCCAGACGCATGAATTCCAATGTTTTTTTTTTTCCAGAAGCGCGTGATTAGAGCCAAATGCTCTAATTGAATTGGCTTTAAAAAATGATGGGCTCGGGGTGCAGAGTATTGTGCCCTGAGCCCACCCAGTTGTGTGACAATAGCAAATTAATATTCGCTGTTGTCTTCCTGAATCTCCTCCCGGCCAATCAAGAAGCAGGTCCTGAGACCCGATTGGCCGAGAGGTGAAGCGATCGTATTGGCGGAGGAGGAGTAGATGAAGGGCAAGGCACCGTGATGCAGAGGAGAAGACACCTAGTGAAGCCAGCGAGGAGGAACCGCTGCCCGCAACCTAGATGGGGAAAGTGAGTGATGGGGGGTGTGATTGATCTACCGACTGGGGTGATGGCGGGCGGTTTTGCCACCCCCCCAAAAAATTGAAGCACCGCCCACCACTGCAAGTAAGTACAGTACAATACCCATTATAGAGGGTCAAAGATGAGATCTATACTCCGAAGAGCTGTGTAGATACTGTTCTGAAAGCATAATTGGGAAAAAGGAGGGATTGGAAGGAGAGGGGTAGCAAAAAGTGAAGGATGGGGGTGAGGCAGTATTAGGGATAGGAAGGGTTCATAAATTCCAGGCGGTCTTGCTATTAATGTTCACAGGTCAAAGAGATAACAAAATCGAATTGGGCATCTCAGACCAAAGGCATTTATAGGTTGAGAAAACACGGAGTCCTCTTTTGGAGGGTTATGAGAAATGGCCCTCCTTAAATATAATAGTGCCTTAAATCTGAAGGTAAATAACAGAAACAGATGATTAAGTTGGCAGTGCCTCCACCCAGGACAGAGCTTCTGTGAACAGAAGGGATCCCCTTCCTTGGTAATTAAACAGTAATACAATCATGGTAATTGGGAGCAGACAAACTACTGTAACCAGCATATATGTTAGGACCTGGATCACTTGCTGGTGGCACTTTGCTTCCCAGAGTTGTAGTTTAGGTGTCAACCAGTGGGTGTCTCTTAGCAGCCAGCAGAATCCAATAATCAGTTTCCACCTGATTCTGGCTGCTGGGAGGGTATTCAGTCCCTCCTCTACTAATGCACTTCAGTTCAGTGCTTTGCTGCCAGATATTGCCTGCTGTTTATCTTGTTCACTGTAAATAAACCCTTTTGAGAAAAAAAAATCTTACTTTAAATATTGTGGTAGTGTGGTACCCCACCAGGATAATAACGCAGGATTCTCAACTTGGCACGTTGAGGGGCTCCAGGGGATTTGCCTATTTGGGAGGCAGTTTTAGCTCTTGTGGAAAAAGTTAGCAGGAAGACCAACTTTCTTAAAAGTCTGGCGGATTGCCAGATTTATTTACAAAAAGGTTGCAAATCATAAAACAAACAAAACGGTAAAACAAAACCTTGCTGTCTGGCACTAAACTAATACAAAGCAGGAGGCCTCTCTATACGATGTCAGGGCTTGTCCCTGACACCTCTAAAAAAACAATTGCAAACCTTTACTTCTTTGCGGTCTTTAGAGCAACCAAAATCTAGCTTAGCTCCCTCAGTTTTAGCACACTGAGACCCAGGGTGAGCTCCTGTGAGATCTCTTCCTGGTCATTATATCCAGCTGGAGAGGGGTTTGGGCAGACCAGAAACTCCGGGCTGGAATAAGCCCTGCCAAGGTGGCTGGTAACACCTGGACCGGATTCCATCTTGGTCCCTTCAAACGACCGTATGCGGGGTGACAAATAGTGCCTGTCCACTACTGCTCCTCGCATAATTTCACATATACCCCCCTCTGCTCAAGCCCCTGGGGTTAAGCAATTGTCCCAACCAAACAGTGGACCCGGGAAAGGCCATTATTTTGGAGCCTTCCCGCCCAGTGTTCCACTGTGAACTTAGACAGCTTTAGGGCCAGGAACCACCTAGTTACCTGACTATTTTTCTCCCTGTTGGCACACATCCAGTGGGGCATGGTCGGTGACTTACCTAAAATGTCTTCCCAGCAGATAGTACCTCAGGGCCTCCAAGGCCCACTTGATGGCCAAGCATTCTTTTTCCTCGTTAGCATCATATTTTTCATGCTTGTTGAACTTTCTGCTCAGGTACACAACCAGGTGCTCCTCACCGACTCTGACCTGGGGCAGTATGGCCCCTAGTTCCACCTCAGAGGCATCTGTCTGCAAGACAAACTCTTTTGAGAAGTCCGGGGTGACGTGCACCGGTTGTACACAAAGGGCCTGCTTCAACCTATGGAATGCCTTCTCTGCCTTCAGATTCCATTTCACCATTTCACCATGACTGACCCTCTACCCTTCGTCAGTTCTGTTAGAGGGACGGTAATGGTGGCAACGTAGGGAATAAAGCACCTGTAGTATCCCATGATCCCCAGGAGCGCACGTACTTGCTTCTTAGTTAGAGGTTGGGGCCACTTTTGGATTGCCTCGAGTTTATTGATCTGTGGCTTAACCAACCCCCAACTCCAATAATGTGGCCAAGGTATTTTGCCTCCTCCAAGCCTATGGCACATTTCTTCGGGTTGGCCATAAGCCCTGCCTTCCTTAGGGAATCCACTACTGCCTGTACCCGGGGTAGATGAGATTCCCAATTGGGACTATGGATGACTACATCATCCAGATAAGCTGCTGCATAAAGGCAATGTGGCCACAACGTCCTGTCCATCATTCTCTGGAATGATGCAGGGGTACCATGCAGACCAAAGGCATGCACTTGTACTGAAATGACCCCTCTGGAGTGGAAAAGGCTGTCTCCTCCTTTGCTGATACTGTTAGTGGTATCTGCCAATAGCCCTTAGTTAGGTACAGGGTTGTTATGTACCGGCATCTCCCAACCTGTCCACAAATTCGTTGACCCGAGGCATTGGGTATGCATCAAACTTGGACACGCTATTCAGTTTTCTGAAGTCATTACAGAATCTGATAATGCCATCGGGCTTTGGGACCAGCACTATGGGGCTCTACCAGTCACTGTGGGACTCCTCTATCATGTCCAACTCTAACATGTTTTTGATTTCCCTTGCAACTGCCCCATGCCTAGCCTCAGGTATTCTATAAGGCTTGACATTTACGCAAACACCTGATTCTGTAATTATGTCATGCTGGATCACTGTGGTCAGTCTGGGTAAAGGGGAGAAGTCTCTATTTTTACTTTTTCCCTCTGTCCTTCCACGGTTTTAAGAGATTAACGTGGTAGATTTGCTTTGGCTTCCTTTTCCCTGGCTGGTAAACTTTATAGTTTACCTCCCCTGCTCTTTCCATAATCTTACAGGGACTCTGCCACTTTGCTAGCAATTTACTTTCAACAGTGGGGACTAGCATCAGCACTCTGTCTCCTGAGTTGAAAGTCTGGGTTTTGGCACCCCAATTATGAACCCTTCTCTGGGCTTGCTCCATATGCTCTCGTACAAGGGGCAGAACAGCTGCGATTTGATCCTGCATCAAGGAGATGTGCTCTGACGCTTCTAGATGGGGTGGCCTCTCCTTCCCACGTCTCTTTTGAGACATCTAGCAGCCCCCTGGGATGTCTACCATGCAAGAGTTCAAAGGGGGAATACCCTGTAGATGCCTGTGGAACCTCTCATATGGCAAACATGAGATACGGCAGCAAAAAATCCCAGTTTTGCCCATCTTTATCCATACTTTTTTTAACATACTCCTGAGGGTCTTGTTAAATGTTTAAACCAGACAATCAGTTTGGGGTGGTAAACAGAGATATGGAGATGGGAGATTTTGTACAACTTGCACAATTCTCTGGTCACTCTGGACATGAATGGGGTACCCTGATCTGTCAAGATCTCTTTTGGTATCCCCACCCGACTAAACACCTGGACCAGCTCCTTGGCGATAGTCTTAGAGGAGGTGTTCTGCAAGGGTATGGCTTCAGGATAGCGGGTCGCATAAACCAGGATCACCAGGATTATGCCCCTGGGCAGATTTTACTACTGGTCCCATGAGATCCATGCCAATTTGCTCGAATGGCACTTCAATTATGGGAAGTGGGACAAGGGGATTATGAAAATGGGGTGACGGGGCCGTCATTTGACACTCAGGGCATGACTCACAGTATTCTCTGACATCTGCATACAACCCAGGCCAGAAGAATCTCTGCGTTATTCTCTCCCTGCTTTTCTCCATACTTAGATGTCCCCCCCATTACATGACCATGGGCCAGATCCAGCACCATCCTGCGGAAGGGTTTGAGAACCACTAGCTGTTCACCTTCATCCTCCCTGTGTTTTACCACCTGATACAACAAATTCTTTTTAAGTGCCATGTAGGGAAAAGACACCCCCCAATAAAGGTCCACAGGTTCCCCATCCATCACCTTCACGTTTTCTCTGGCTCTAAGGAGAGTGATATCCTATAGTTGCTCTGTACAGAAGTCCTCTCTCCGGTCCTCTAAGTCAGGTACTACATTTGGTTCACTCTCACATTCAGGGTCAAAGACATTTTCTGGGTCATTAGCCACCAGCTGGGAGCTATCTTCCAGCTCCTTCAGCTCCCCAGCCATTACAGGAAAAGAAAGAGGGTCTCCTTCTTCCTCAGTCCTGACTCCTGCCTCCCATCTCTCCTTTCATTTGGCAAAAGGGTCTGGCGAGAACTCCCGTGCCTCCTCAACAAGGGGAGCTCTTTCCTCCAGGCTCCAGGGTCCAGTGCCTTCACACAACCTCCAAAAATGGGGAAAATCCCAGTGAATGGGTCACTCTGCCGCAAGGGGTGTGAATCGCGACCAGTGCTGTCTGGTAGTCACTAGAGTTGATCAAACCTCTGGAAGTCTGGGTTCGGCAGGTTCGGACGAACTTACGGACAAAGTCCGGGTTCGGGTCCGGACTTGACCCGAACTTTGACCCGGACCCCGAACCCCATTGAAATCAATGGGGACCCAAACTTTTAGGCACAAAAATGGCTGTAACAAAGTCCTGGCAAGTCCTAGAGGTCTGCAAAAGGAAGGAAAATGGGGGTAAGAGTTGGACAAGTGCCCTACAAAGAAATGGGGATAGGGATATAACTTAAAATAATTTTTAAGCTAAAATCACATAAAAAAAAATCAAAAATGGAGGTGGATGTGGAGTTGGAGGTTGAGGAGGCGGTAGAAGTGGCGGTGGAGGAGGAGGTAGCCAACACTGTTTTTTTTTTTTTTTTGTGCAAGAAATGCACAGCTGGCCGCAAATGTAGTTTTTAAATTTTTTTTTTTTTTTTTTAAACCACCTCCCACCCGGCCACTGCACATATACGGCCGGGTGGGAGCTTCCCCGTTCTGACAGGACGTGTATTTACGTCCTGCAGAACGGGAGCTCGCAGCGCAGGCACGCGCCGCGCTGCTGCTAGATCCTGTGATCATTATGATCACAGGATCCAGCTGAGCGGAGATTGGGATACGGGCGCAGTGACTGGCCCTCCCGATCATGTGACGGCTGTGTCCAATCACAGCCGTCACATTGTAAACAGAGACGAAAGTCTCTGTGACAGTTCTCCCCCGCCGAGCTCAGTGAGAGCTCAGTGCGGGGGGGGAGGGGGGGGCTGCAGCTCTGTGACAGCATAGAGCCATATTATTGTTCTAAAATCATCTCCAAGTTGTATAGGCAAAGTGTATTCTAACCACATAGAAACCATATTATTGTTATAAAATCATCTCCAATACAACTTGGAGATGATTTTATAACAATAATATGGCTCTTTGCGGCTACAATACACTTTGCCTATACAACTTGGAGATGATTTTAGAACAATAATATGGCTTCTATGCGGCTAGAATACACTTTGCCTATACAACTTGGAGATGATTTTAGAACAATAATATGGCCCTTAAAGCAACAGACTCTACCTAGTCCAGTCAGATCGTTCTGTGCAGCAGGATGAGGTTTGCAATCTGTCCCTCAAAGCACCAGTACTAGTATCTCTCCCTAGTCCACAATCAGATCGTTCAGTAATGCAGGATGAGATGTTCTATAATATCTGCAATCTGTCCCTCACAGAGCCAGCAGCATCCTCTCCCTAAACTATCCTGAGAGCATATGACATGCAGCACGGTGACTCCAGCCCCATATAGAGGCTGTGTCACATGGTGCACTGGCCAATCACAGCCATGCCATTAGTAGGCAAGGCTGTGATGGCTTATAATGGCAAACAAGTGAAACACTTGTTGATTGGCTGCCCTTGGCAGCTATTCAACATGTGTAATAAAATACCAGAACCCCGGACCCGAACCCGGACTTTTTTGAAAAGTCCAGGTCCGGGTCCCGGACACCCCAAAGTTTGGTACGGACCCAAACTTTACAGTCCAGGTTCGCTCAACTCTAGTAGTCACGAGTGTCCCCATGGATGCAAATGACCCCAACAGTGCTAGGGTGTAACCTTGCTGGATTTACACAGCTGCTTTTGACCAATGTTATCTCACTCCCAGAGTCAAGCAGCGCAGTCAATAGCAATCACATACATTTGCTGCTCTATGCGACTTGAACATGATGCTGTACATGCGACCTGTGCAAAAAGAGAAATGTGTATTTTCATATATGCAATATCACATTGCATGGGTTCATCATTCAGGGGACAATTGGCAGCAATAGGTCCTAATGCATGACACCGGTAGCACTGTATGTGCTCTATACCCAGTCCTCTCAAGGGTCCCCAAGACCTTCCTGGCTTCTTTGGCCAGTCTCCAGGTCTAGAGCCCATAGTCTCTTTATCCACAGCGGTCTTATCAAACTTCCCCACGCCCTTGGCCCATGGAACAGTCTTACCGGGTTCGCCTGGCGATCTTTTACCCCTGAATACATTGGAGTTGGACGGGTGCAACAAGTCCTTAGCAGCACTGTATCTCTCCATGAGGTCCACCAGTTGGTTTGCTGTTTTGGGGTCCCCATGGCTGACCCACCTCCTCAAAGTAGCAGGGAGCGCCCCCAGATACCGGTCCATGACCACCCGCTCCATGATGTGAGGGAAAAAGAAAGGTCACTGCGCTAGGAAGAACTAGGAATATGTGATGCGGCAAGCTGCCACTAAAACGACCAAATTATCGTGTAGCAGTATATTTGTAAGTGAGTGGCGCTAAGCCGTACCTGTGGTGAGTGTTCAATGATGAAGGTGCGAAATGCAACAAACAACGTATTTGGTCAATACGTCTAAAAAACCTTTTGTGTAAAACGAAGGGGGTAAGTGAACCAGTGTCTGTGTGTACAATCCGTACATATAAATGAGAACTAAAGGATATACATATAAATACACATAAAATATAAACATATAAATATAAATAGATGTATAAATATAAATATAAATAGATGACCTCAGATATAAATATATAAATAAATGACCTAGGTGGAACTGTTGAAATAAAAGTCCCTATAAAAGTCCTGCTTCAAGTTAATAGTGCAAAAACAACGTGTAAAAAACCCTGTGCTGAGAGCACATCAGATACTGAAATTGTCTTAAAGGGGTTATTATAACACTCCACGGTAGTAAATCTCAGTAGATAGAATGATGATATCCTGCGACATCTATCGACAGTGAACTCGCAGAACAGGTAAGTAGATAAATAACTCCAAAACCTTTCAGAATGGAGGCTTACCAGAAAGGAGGAGAAAACACGCCTTTGGAAATGTGCTTTGAGGCCTCTGGGATGTCTGGACCAACGGTCGCGTCACACTATCCTCTGGTGTTCGCCTTACGTCACACACTCCAGCTATAGGGGGATGGGGGTTGCGTCCACACTTGAGGGGGGGGCAATCCGGCAGACTCCAAGTCTACACACTCACTCCAAACGTCTTGGGGGTCCTGAGGGGGTCC
>BLSH010396621.1:32763-51049 GCA_018402905.1 Glandirana rugosa
AATTGGTTCAACGTCTTGTGTCCCCCTCCATTATCTCAGTGTTGGGAACTTCGTGACGTGTTACTTTTGTGATTACTTGTTGAAGAAGAGACGGATGTCTCCCCGGTCTGATTAAAATGGAGTGGATCATTGTGGTTCTCACGATGTGAACATAATAAAGATATGCCCACATATAGATATATGAATACCAATGACATAATAACAGTCCTTTGTTGTCGTCTCTACTGGTTTAGAACGTCTTTGACGCTGGTCAGATATATATAACACCGTACCCCCACAAATCGAGAGCACCATCTACGTAAAACCTCACTCAAGTACTGTCATATATATATAATGTTTGGGGGTTCTGAGTAATTTTCTAGAAAAAAAACAATGATTATTACATGTAGGAGAGAAATGTCAGAATTGGCCTGGTTGGAAAGTGGTTAATGAACATGGGCTGCCATGCCCTCAAACAGAGATCCTGGCTGTCATGAACTCACTCCAAAATGCATCTACCACGAGAGCTAAACACCCCCATGCCACAATATATATAGACTGGTCGCAGTTTCTGCAAGATTTGGTCATCTCTGCTGTTGTTTCCTGACAATAATACAGTAACCATAAGTATATAGATATACACCCGTATAGAAATAATACAAGTGTAGCACTCTTGGTGTTACTAGGTGAGGTAAAATTAGTCTGGCCCCTCTGTAGGCAGAGAAGAAGTTGTTCATTAGTGTTTTCATTGTGCAGTGCTTCAAGGGTTGTGACTCTATTACCTCCCCCTGTGTTCTGCAACTTGGTTAATAGTTCTAGTTGGTGGAGGAGCAGTGAATGCAGCTTGAATATTTATAGAGTTCCCACCAATCCTTGGGCAGGAGAGGCCCAGAAGGTGGGGGAACATCCCATAAATACCCAGAAACCTGGCAATCAGGGAGAAGATTCCAGGGTTCAGTTGCTTGGAAGGGACCCCTGTGCTGGGGGGACTCTTCCCCTGGGCAGAAGAAGGCCAGAAGAGAGAGGGAGGGAGCTGGAAGCCTCCTGAAATCAAGACCCAGCCTGTACAGATGTCTGCCCATACAGCAGCATCTTGGTTCCAGGAACCACTTAAAGGGATTTAGTAACTTCCATTTCAATTTGCCACAAGCCTGCACAGAGAAGATAGTAAGGTGCAATACTTTACATATCTGGAAGCAGGAGACAGCTTAAAGCCAGCAAAAAGCAACCAGAAGCACTCCCATATCACTAGCTTGGAACATTAGTAGCCAGATGCTTTGGTATTCCTGCCGGGAGCAGCACCTGCATCTTCAGTTTTGGAACTTTTTGTTGTCATTGCAGCTGTACCCTCACTTCCATGGTGGACAGTATAGTTGGATTCAGCTCTCAGCAGCCAGAGTCATTAGCAAGTTCTCAAGTGTTTATCCGAGTTCTTTAGTTCTGGGTATTCCATGCACCCCTATTCCTTATCCAAGTTTATCCCTTTAAATAAATAAAACAAAACCAAATCCCCTGGACTGGTTATTGAACCTTTGAGAAAGAGGGAACATTTCTGTTGCCTGGATGTGTGGGGGAAAGACCCAACAAATCCAGTGGCTCCTACAGGAGTAAGCGCTACACAAGCTTTATATAAGAAAAGATTATTAATCTACCTACGTCCAATGTACAAACAGGTATTATGAGCAAAGGGCCCAATTGGAGGCCTGGTGGGATTGTGAACATATACCCAGGTATATACAGTATAGTTATTAAAAGAGATACCTCGCTGATGAGGAAGGAGTGAAGAACGGCGGTTCTGGACTTTTCCTGCTTATAAAGCCATTCCAACACCGATTCGGGTGACTCCCCCGATCCTTCTCCCCTGCTACGTCCATCTGAGACTGACTGGGAGCCGCCTGGCAATGGACAAGTTTGTTCTTCACGGCGGGTCCGCCGCTGCTCCGAATCTTCGTTCGGACACCTCGATCATGGAAACAATTGTTGCAAGCGGGTCGCAGACACAGGCCGCGTGGCGCCTCCACCTCTGATCTCCCCGACTGCGGGGAACATAGAGAACACAGAGGATCAGTACAGCAGGCTAGCCCAGGGCGTGGCAGCCTTACTCACTCCCACCATAATGGCGACAGTTGAGAGGGCTATGGCTGCCAGCATAGCACAAAATAAGAAGGAGTTGAACGATCACACGCAGCGCATAGGAGAACTGGAGAACTGCGTATTAAAAGTTGAAGACGAACTGCAGACCGCCCAAGCCAGCGAACAACAATTCCACCACATGCAGCAATTTCTTCTCGACAAGATCGATGACCTTGAGAATCGCTCATGCAGGAAGAACCTTAGGATTATGGGCCTCCCAAAATCATACAATGTCGGCTCCTTACATGATCTCTGTGAGACCCGCATACCCCATGCACTGGGTATTGGAAAAGCCTGCACAGTAGAAAGGGCGCACCGCATGGGCGCCCCCTCGAAATGATTGTCGTTCCCCCCGCCAAGTCATTGCGCGTTATCTCAATTACACGGACAGACTGGCCATAATCAGGTCTTTTAGGAATGCAAAATCTCTACAGTTCGAAGGACAAGCTCCTAATTTTTGTGGATTACTCGCAAGAAACGTCCCGTCGACGCAAGGCCTTCCAACCGGTCTGCGCAGCGCTGTACCAATAAGGAATCAAGTTCACACTCTCCTACCCGGTCACTTTGAGGTTCACCGACTCCTCCGGCACCGCCAAGATGTTCACTCACCCTGAGGAAGCAGCCAATTACGTCCAGGCTTATCTACATATTCCAATGGATACTCACTCTCCAGCCTCCAATACAGTCTCCCCTGGGATCCGGGATATCCGCAGTTCGAGAAAAGACTCTCCGAAAAGAGCTCGGTACGCAAAAAAATCGGCTCGAGAAAATCTGTCTTGAATCACCCACCCTGAATAAGCCTTCCTCTCGTGAGCTCTATTCTATTCTACCCTCAATGTTGGGTCTAATGTAGTTTAGAGTATCCATTTAGATATATAGATATATTCCGCTACAAATGTGGAACATTCCACTGATCCCAACCTCTTAGGAGGCTCCAACCTCCCCAACATATGTAACTACAATCTTGCGTGCCTCCTCAGAGTGGGTTTGGACTGGCTGGTGGGGGCCTCCAGATATTCGAACCACGATCTAGAATCTCAGATGGTTACCCCTTACTGCCTGGACGCTCTCCTTCACTGCAAACTACGTGAACTACCCCCTGCTTTGAAGCAAAACCTACTCATTAGGGACACTAACATTGCATGGAGGGAAATCAGAACCAAGCTGGGCCTCCCTGCAACCATTTCCCGCTTTCTCCCCCTCAGGGGCTACCGCAAAAGCCCCTTGTCTACCCAGCAAACCACAATAACCTCATGGTCTCTCCAAGGCCTACAAACTTACGCTCAACTCTTTGACCCATCCACGGGGAAAGCCCTTCCCTTCTCACAAGTTCAAGCATCATTTAACCTCCCAAAAAGTCACTTTCTCCCCTTTCAACAAGCTACGAGCTTTGCTACTAGCCTTTGCCTTGACAAACTGAAGCGGTTTAAACCCTCCTTCACCAACAACCTGCTAATGAACAACTCACTAAAAATCGGAGACATCCACAAACTGTTATCCGTTAGCCTCTGGAAATCACGCTCCCAAGACCCACCTTCACCCTGGTCAAGACTTTTTCCAGGGCAGGCAGGCACAGACTTTGCATTACAAGGCTACAATACTACGAGGGCTTTCATAAAGAATGAATTCTGGAGAGAACAGCAACTCAAAATCCTACACCGGGCATATATGTCCAAGACAACCTCATCTCCTCTCCAGTGCACCTGGTGCTCTGCCCATAAACCGTCTTTAAAACATAGACTGCCCCGCTATCTCCACCTTCTGGTCACAAGTAGAAAACCTGGCTAACCTAGTCTCTTGATATGCCCCCTGCAAGGACCCACTTCCGTTAATCTTTGGATTCATGGATAATTCCTCCCCAGCGCCTCACAATTGGAATAAAACCATCCTTAACAAGCATAGACACTGGCTCACCTACTGTTTCATGGTGGCAAGAAGGACCATTCTCAAATAATGCACGTCAAAATCCCCCCTAATGTGTCCATGGTAAAGGCTCAGCTGCTGGGACTCTACCATAAAGAATTACTGGACCTCTTCTTGAGTGGGAGCAATCCGCGCAATTTTGACAAAATTTGGGGAGCCTTCATCACAAAAATCTACAATGTGCCCTCATCCCACCCCAACCAGGACCTGATCCTAGACTACACCCCCTCTGAAAATTAGTTTTGAGTGACAAAATGCAGTGGAAAATCTAAAGCCCTCTCCTACTAACACCCCCTGCTCTTGCTAGCCAAATGTTAGACTAGATTTTATCTTCTGAGCCTCAATCAACCAGCGTTGTCCAGCGTATGTATTCATCAGCATATAAGTGTTTTTGATTTGATGTTGTGTTGGTATATGATACTTACTGAACCCCCCTCCATTATCCATAGTGGTTCCCATCTCCCCCCCTCTCCCCCTCTCCCATCCTCCCTCACCCCCCTTATTCTTCCCCCCTCTCTCTCAATGTATGGTAAACCTTACTCAACACCTACGATCTGTCTTTCTCTCTTTGTACTTGTGTATTGGACTTTCTGTTTAAACCTGTTGTATCTAATTAAAACCTTAATAAAACATGTTTAAAAAAAAAAAAAGAGATACCTCCAGATTTATGTTGCAGCAAAGTTCAGTTCCAGGGGCCTCTAAGGATGATGTGTCACCCACCTTTGTGTTGGAGACCTGAATACAAGATCTTGGGTGGTAGGGAAAGCCTCCTACCATTGTCCAATCAGCCTGGAACGTAGCTTTGTACCAGCAGAAACTGCGGTGTGGCACTGGAACTCAGAGTCACCTATCCACTCTGCTTTTTAGTCCCTAGTAGTTTCTAATCTGTCATGCATCAAGGCTCAGCTTGACCTACTAATTACAAACAACAGAGAGCTGACTGCGAATGTGGAAGTAAGGGATAACTTAGGAAACCACCATAAGCCAGTGCTCTAAAAAGACTAGAAAAACTTAATGTGAACAAATTATCAAGATTTACACCCAAGAGTTCTCAAAGAACTTAGCCAGGCCATTGTTAGTTTGTTATTCCTAATCTCTAAGGACAGCTTACTGACTGGAATGGTAGCAGTTGTTACCATTACCATTACCATTACCAAGATAATACCTGGAAACTACGGGCCAATCAGCCTAACATCAATCGTATGTAAATTATTGGAGAGAATGATAAAGGAAATTATTATCATTAGTAGTAACCAGCATGAATTTATGAAGGATCGCTCTTGCCAAAACAACCTGTTAACATTTTACGAGCAAGTGAGCTGTGATTTGGATAGAGGAAGACCTGTGGATGTGGGGTATCTATATTTCCCCAAAGCATTTGATTTAGTATAAAAGCCTAATTTACAAACTGAGGTCTGTTGGCATTGACAATAGTGTATGCACTTGGATAGAAAACTGGTTACAGGAGCTTGTTCATAGGGTGATGACAAATAGTATATCTTTTGAATGGTCTGTAGTTGTAAGTGGGTACCCCAAGGCTCTGTCCTGGGATCAATTCTGTTTAACTTGTTCATAAATGAGGTTGGTATAAATACAATGTAGTTCAATCTCAGTTTTTGCTGGTGATACAAATGTGAGCAGGGTATTAACCTCATAACAGGATATACAGTAGAAACTTTAATATAAGACCTTGATAAAATACATAGCAAATGTGGTTCAGTGTAGGAAAATGTAAAGCAATTGATTTGGGGGCTAAAAAAAAGAATGCAACTTTCACGCTAGGGGAAGAACCTCTGGGAGAATGAAGGATGGAAAAGGATCTGGGGGTCCTAACAGAATGCAAAGCTGGCAGATTATTGGCATGCATTGAAAGGGTATTTACTCAAGAAATAAAACTACAATTCTACCACTTTACAAAACTCTGGTTTGGCAACATCTTGAGTCCACAGAAGTCCATGCATCGTGGCGATTGGTGGTGCGGTGTGTCTGTCTAACCCACCGCATTACCGATCTCAGTACAGAGCTTCCATTGGAAGTTCTTTACCATGTGATCAGCCATGACCAATCACGGCTGGTCACAGTGTAAACAAGAAAAGCCCCTTTATCAGCTTTTCCGCTACTTGCGTCTGCAGACGTAAGTAGTGGAGAGCAGATCAGCTGCTCTCCTGACAGGGAGGGTCTGTTCTGATTGCTTATCAGCGTAGCCCCCTCTAGGATCACCACCTTAGACCAACAGGGAGCCTGCCCAGGGACCACCAGGGATGTGCCCACCCAGGACCACCAGGGAGCTGATCCTGACCACCAGGGAGCTGATCCTAGACCACCAGGTAGCCCACCCTAGACCACCAGGTAAGGGGCAAAGTGCCAAACATGGATGGCACTCAGTGTCAACTTCAGATGACACCCTAGACCACCAGGGAATGGGCCCCTATTAGTGCATCTGTCATCTGCTGCCCACCAGTGCCACCTATTAGTGCCCATCAGTACCAACTATCAGTGCCCAGTGCCACCTATCAGTGCCCATGAGTGCCCATCAGTGCCGCTTGTCAGTGCCCATCGGTGCTGCATATCAGTGCCCGTCAGTGCTGCATATCAGTGCCACCTATCAGTGCCCGTCAGTGCTGCCTATTAGTGCCCATCAGTGCTGCATATATGTGCCTTATCATCAGTACTCATCTGTGCCACCTCATCAGTGCCACCTCATCAGTGCCAATCAGTACTGCCTCATTAGTGTATTTTTTATTTGTAGCACAAAAAATAAAAACCGCAGAGATGCTCAAATACCACCAAAAGAAAGCTCTATTTGTGGGAAAAAAATGATAACATTTTTGTTTGGGTACGACCGCGCAATTGTCATTCAAACTGTGACAGCACTGAAAGCTGAACATTGGTCTGGTAGGGAAGTGGTCTAAGTGCCCGGTATTGAAGTGGTTGACCTGGTTCTCATCTGTATATGTACTCTTTGAGGATCTTTACTGCTTTTTAAAAGCTGTTTATACCCCAGGGGCATCAGTGAGTTCAGGTACAACCCAAGTAGGCCATCGCTTCGGGAAGCACAAGGACTCACTCAACCTGCAGCTCCTTTGTGGCTAGAGCTACAAGTGTTAAGATATGTTGAAAATAAGATTAGACAAACTTGGTCACTGGCATCCTACTTCTTCAATATGAAACATTAGGTTTAACACAAAAAAACAGAAGCAGTAGAACAGATTTACTTATTGATCTTCTAAATATTGTATGTGATGTATGATTGTCTCCTCCACAGAAGGTGTATCCAGAGAACTGCACGGCCATCACGGAAATTCTGCTCACCGGATTTAAAGCTTTTGAGGGCTTCAGGATCCCAATGTTTGTTCTGTTTCTGATCATTTACCTTTTGATTTGCTGGGAAAATGTATTGATCATCTACATTATTTATAGTAGCGCTCGTCTCAAGGCGCTGATGTTTTTCATAATACAGAGCATGTGTGTATGTGATCTGCTGAGCATCTCAAATACCATTACAAAAATCCTAAATGATGTTCTTTCTGAGAGGCCGACCTTCACTGTAGCTGGCTGCATTCTACAATCACAGGTGTATGGTACCACAGGAGATGTTTTGAGCTTTCACTATGTTTTAATGTCTTATGACCGATACTTGGCTGTATGTCATCCATTACGCTATTCCTCCTTTGTCAATAATGGAATTTATCTTCGGATGGTCATTGCAGTTTGGATTATTTCAGCCACATTATCAGGTGTAATATCTGGTTTACAGAGTCAGTTACAATTTTGTGGCCAAAACACAATTCACCATTTCTTCTGTGATTCTGCTCCATTTATTGACCTGGCCACCTCTGATACAACACTTGTCCGTCTCATTGTTGCTGTAATAAGCTTCTTCATGATAATGGTCACAGTTTTGTCTGTTTTTATAACATATGTATTTATAATTCGTACAATTCTTAAAATTCCCTCATCCTCCGGCAGGAAGAAGACCTTCTCTACATGTAGCTCCCACCTCATTGTGTTCTCCACACAGTATGGTCTCTGTCTTGGTGTCTACATGTTGCCAGCTAAGGTTATAACAATGCAGCTCACCAACGCTTTCACATTTATATTCTTTTTCTCGACCCCCTTAGTGAACCCGCTGATCTATACCTTTAACAATAAGGAGTTCCGTAAAGAATGCATTATAAGGATTAGGAGAGTGGATAAGTTATTTTGATCTGAACTTCAGACAGGTATAAAAGAAGCATTCCTTAATTGCATCGTTACATGTATTATTTATATGCAAGCACTTTATCCACCTCCCGCCTAACCTATTGTAACAAAACGGCCGGGAGGGAGCACTGTAATCCCAGGTAGACATCAGGGCCAGATCTAGCCTATCTGATCTGAGGGTGCAGTAAAAAAAAGCCAGGGGGCATAATACCAACATTGTATGTGAGTCATTGAAAGTCTATCATACAGTGTCATGACCTCAGAAACACTATATAACACCCTTATCAGATGTCCCTATCAGAGTCCCCCTTTACATCATGACTACTCATCAAGAGCGTCTCCTTACATCAAGTGTCCCCATCAAGAGTGCCCCCTTACATCAAGTATCCCCATCAATAGTGCCCCCTTACATCAAGTGTCCCCATCAAGAGTGCCCACTTACCTCAAGTGTCCCCATCAAGAGTGCCCCCTTACATCAGGTGTCCCTATCAAGAGTGCCCCTTACATCAGGTGTCCCCATCAAGAGCGCCTCCTGACTTTAGGTGTCCCCATCAAGAGTGCCCCCTTACTTTAGGTGTCCCCATCAAGAGTGCCCCCTTACACCAAGTGTCCCCATCAAGAGTGCCCCCTTACTTTAGGTATCCTCATCAAGAGTGCCCCCTTACATCAAGTGTCCCCATCAAGAGTGCCCCCTTACTTTAGGTGTCCTCATCAAGATTGCCCCCTTACATTTATTTATTTTTTATTTTATTTATTTTAGGTACTTATATAGCGCCGTCAATTTACGCAGCGCTTTACATATATATATATATATATTACATTCACATCAGTCCCTACCCTCAAGGAGCTTACAATCTAAAGTCCCTAACTCACATACATACATATACTAGGGACAATTTAGACAGGATCTAATTTACCTACCAGCATGTCTTTGGAGTGTGGGAGGAAACCGGAGTACCCGGAGGAAACCCACGCAGGCACAGGGAGAACATGCAAACTCCAGGCAGTTAGTGTCGTGGTTGGGATTTGAACCAGCGACCCTTTTGTTACCAGGCGAAAGTGCTACCCACTACACCACTGTGCCTACATCAGGTGTCCCCATCAAGAGTGCCCCCTTACTTTAGGTGTCCCCATCAAGAGTGCCCCCTTACTTTAGGTGTCCCCATTAAGAGTGCTCCCGTACATCAGGTGTCCCCATCCAGAGTGCCCCCTTACACCAAGTGTCCCCATCAAGAGTGCCCCCTTACTTTAGGTGTCCCCATCAAGAGTGCCCCCTTACATCAGGTGTCCCCATCAAGAGTGCCCCCTTACATCAGGTGTCCCCATCAAGAGTGCCCCCTTACTTTAGGTGTCCCCATCAAGAGTGCCCCCTTACATCAGGTGTCTCCATCAAGAGTGCCCCCTTACTTTAGGTGTCCCCATCAAGAGTGCCCCCTTACTTTAGGTGTCCCCATCAAGAGTGCCCCCTTACATCAAGTGTCCCCATCAAGAGTGCCCCCGTACATCAGGTGTCCCCATCCAGAGTGCCCCCTTACACCAAGTGTCCCAATCAAGAGTGCCCCCTTACTTTAGGTGTCCTCATCAAGAGTGCCCCCTTACATCAGGTGTCCCCATCAAATGCGCCCCCTTACATTAGGTGTCCCCATCAAGAGTGCCCCCTTACATTAGGTGTCCTCATCAAGAGTGCCCCTATCAAATGCGCCCCCTTACATTAGGCGTCCCGATCAAGAGTGCCCCCTTACTTTAAGTGTCCTCATCAAGATTGCCCCCTTACACCAGGTGTCCCCATCAAGAGTGAGTGCCCCCTTACAGCAAGTGTCCACATCAAGAGTGTCCCCTTACTTTAGGTGTCCCCATCAAAGTGCCCCCTTAAACCAAGTGTCCCCATCAAGAGTGCCCCCTTATTTTAGGTGTCCCCATCAAGAGTGCCCACTTGCATTAGGTGTCCCCATCAAGAGTTCCCCCTTACATTAATTGGCCCCATCAAGAGTGCCCCCTTACATCAATTGTCCCATCAGAGTGTCCCCTACTTCGGTTGTCCTCGATATGCCTGCTTACATCAACTGTCTATATCAGACTGGCTCATGGATCAATGGATGCACTAAATCTGGGGGGGCACAGCCCACCTCAGCACCCCCCTAGATCTGGCCCTGATGGATATTATATGACATTCTCCCACTCACATGTCTCGTGCTTGCCCTAAGGGCCGCGTAGCGGCATGATCTGTGATCCACCATTAACACCAGACACAGCAGAACACAGATCATTGATTGCCACTGTGCGCAATCCTGGTACCATGTGTTTGCTGTCAGTTGTCAACAATGGCTTTCATTCATAGCCACTCATTGTGTACCATTGTGATCTATCTGGTTTCAGTGATAACATGGTACAGGTGCCAATCACAGCAGACCTGTACCATGTGATAGCTGAGGCCAATCAAAGTTATCACAATTAGTACACAATGGCTCATGAATGGACGCCATTCATAAAATGATTGCTTACATAAAGTGATCATAAGTGTAATAAGCAATCATAATGTAAAAAAAAAAAAAACATCCTGATCCCATCTCCAGAGAAGTATAATACCACTATGGTGACACTTTACTGCTCTGGTCACAGTATGTAAAACAGTTGTAAAAAAAAAAGAAATAAAAAAAAAGAAAAAAGAAATAGAAAAAAAAATGTAAAAAAATTATTACATTTTTATTTTTTACATGCTGTCACCAGTCAGTGTCCCTGATCACCGCCACACCAGCCATATGGTGATGCTGCACTGCACTGGTGGCAAAAATTGTGAAAAAAAGAGTATTTAATTTTTTCATTTTCCAAAAAATTGTAACAAAATATACAACTTGAAAAAACTCACCGTGCCTCTTACTAAACACCTTCGACTGTCTCATTTCTAGAAAGGGGTAATTTGGGGATATTTGTACTGTCCTGGCATTTTGGGGCCTCAAAAACTGAAATAGGCCATCAGTACATCAGGACTGATCAATTTTCAAATATACGTATATGCCGTTAGGGAAAGGTGTATAGGCGCTGCAGCCTTCCCACATAAACGCTCCACCCGGTGCTCAGACCTTGAGGCTGCTGACACCCCCAATGTACCAAAGTAAGGCAAGGGATGGTCGGCACTCAGGATGACATCCAAAATGGTATTTCTTTATTAAATACATGCACAAAGTTGTAAAACAGCCTACGCGTTTCGGACATTAGTTCAGAGCCATGACTAACGTACGAAACGCGCAGGATGTTTTACAGCTTTGCATGTGTATTTAATAAAGAAATACCATTTTGGATGTCATCCTGAGTGCCGACCATCCCTTTCCTTACTCTGATACGTATATACAGTGCCTTTGTTTGTCACTCTATAACTTTCACACAGACTAAATAATATACACTGAGTTGGGTTACTGTTACCAATGAAATGTAGCAGAATACATTTGGCCTACATTTAGGATTATTTATTTGCAAAATTTTATTTTTTTTCTAAATTGTCTGTATTTCTTGTTTATACATAAAATAAAGTAATAATAAAATAATAATAATAAAACACCCAGTGGTAATCAAATACCACCAAAAGAAAGCTCTATCTGTCTAAAAAAAATGATAAAATGGAATTTGGGTACAGTGTTGCGTGATTGAGTAATTGGTGAGAAAGGTCTGAAATCTGAAAACTGGCCTGGGCAGGAAGGGGGTGAAAGTGTCCGGTATTCAAGTGGTTAAAGTGGTTGTAAACCCTCACATATACTCACTGAAGTGACTAGCCTCAAGCAATACCCAAAAATTAAGTAAATCCTCCTACATAAGTTATACCTTCTTTTTCTCTGCAGCAGTCTCTTCTCTAAAGCCTTCTAAAACACACAGATCAAAGCCTATTTCTCAGCTCCAGAAGTCGGGGGGGGGGGTCTGATGTCACACACTGCACAGCATACATCAGGGAGCTGAGTGTAATCTGAGACTTGAATGCAGGGAATGGACACACCCACCTCTATACAGTCTCGTAGGGAAAAATGCAGAGAGGGCAGGTCTGTCTCTGAAGATTCTGGGATGTTGGGGTAACATGTCAGAAGCGATTGATACAAGTAGCAGTGGGAAGAAAAAGGAGACAGCAATCACACTTGATGCTTTCAATTGAGGCAAGCACCCACTCTAGAAGTATACACGTTCATTTTTTATTTCAGATGTTTGCAACCAGGATTTGACCTGGTATCAGCCTATTACAGTCCCTGCACAGTGGAGCCCAGATTGGGAGATGGGGAAGCAGCACAAGGAGTCAGTCTGGTGTGCTACAGTGCTCATGTGCTAACAAGGAGCATGCTGATAGTATAGGAGCAGAGTGATAGAGAGGCTCATTAAACTGCTGGATCTCTTTTCACTGTCCAGTCACAGGCTGCAGGAGGGACAAGACTTGTATGTGTTACACAATTGCAGCAGAGAAAAATAAGGCCTTCTGTCTGCCAGAGCTGTGCAAATCTCAGGACTGGTTGAACAGAAAATACTAACCCTTTGGAATTTAAAGAAGCTCCAATGTAATGTACAGTATGTGTTTCATTTGTGTATCTAAGCACTTCCGGACCGCCCACTGTAAACTGTATTTACGTCATTAGTTTGATGTTAAATATCAGGGTTATTACTTACTTAAGTTATTACTTACTGCAACTTACACCCTGCTGAGCAGTCACAGTATGCATCTTGTTTACCAGGATATTACCAGCACACTGTACATCACTTTGTCTGCCAGAATACCTTAAAGTACACTTTGCTCATGATGTCAAACAGCCCACCAAGTGCACCAACGCAAGGCTAGCAGAAGATACCGGACATTTCTGGTGTGAGGACCTTGTTCTGTTTTCTTCATTTAGCAGTAACTCAGTGGAAATAGTTATACTCACTAAAGAGGAACTCTAACTCTAAGTTTAACATTGATAATTCCCATTATTCCCTTTTGTATCACGTGTTTACAGCCTTGGTCTGTGGTCTCAGGATTTTGGGGAAACAGACTGACTGTTATCAAGTCAGTCCTGTCTCCTTTTACACCTGAGAACATAGGCCACATTAGAGCTATTTAAGCCATTTAACTGTGCTATGTGAAATCTGCATATAGTCCTGATTAAGGCTGGGTTCACCTCTCCCTATAGAATTAGGAGATGATTTTGGAACAATAACCTGTCCCTCACAGCACCAGCAGGAACCTGTCCCTATAGCAGTAGCAGATGATTTTAGAACAATAATCTGTCCCTCACAGCACCAGCAGGAGCCTCTCCTTATAGAACTATCAGATGATTTTAGAACAATAATCTGTCTCTCACATCACCAGCAGGGACCTCTCCCTATAACAGTAGGAGATGATTTTACAACAATAATCTGTCCCTCACAACACCAGCAGGAACCTCTCCCTATAGCAGTAGGAGATGATTTTAGAACAGTAATCTGTCCCTCACAGCGCTAGCAGGAACCTCTCCCTTTTAAACTGGTAGATGATTTTAGAACAATAATCTGTCCCTTAGAGCACCAGCAGGAACCTGTGCCTATAGCAGTAGGAGATGATTTTAGAACAATAATCTGTCCCTCACAGCACCAGCAGGAACCTCTCCTTATAGAACTATCAGATGATTTTAGAACAATAATCTGTCTCTCACATCACCAGCAGGGACCTCTCCCTATAACAGTAGGAGATGATTTTACAACAATAATCTGTCCCTCACAACACAAGCAGGAACCTCTCCCTATAGCAGTAGGAGATGATTTTAGAACAGTAATCTGTCCCTCACAGCGCTAGCAGGAACCTCTCCCTTTTAAACTGGTAGATGATTTTAGAACAATAATCTGTCCCTTAGAGCACCAGCAGGAACCTGTCCCTATAGCAGTAGGAGATGATTTTAGAACAATAATCTGTCCCTCACAGCACCAGCAGGAACCTCTCTCTATAGAACTAGCAGATGATTTTAAAACAATAATCTGTTCCTCGCAGCACCAGCAGGGGCCTCTCCCTATAGAACTAGGAGATGATTTTAGAACAATAATCTGTCCCTTTAAGCACTAGCAGGAACCTCTCCCTATAGAACTAGGAGATGATTTTAGAACAATAATCTGTCCCTCAAAGGAGCAGCAGGAACCTCTCCCTATAGAACTAGGAGATGATTTTAGAACAATAATCTGTCCCTCACAGCTCTATCAGGAACTTCTCCCTATAGAACTAGGAGATGAATTTAGAACAATAACCTGTCCCTAACAGCACCAGCAGGAGCCTCTCCCTATAGCATTAGGAGATTATTTTAGAACAATAACATGTCCCTCACAGCACCAGCAGGAACCTCTCCCTATAGAACTAGCAGATTATTTTAGAACAATAATCTGTCCCTCACAGCACCAGCAGGAACCTTTCCCTATAGCGGTAGGAATGATTTTAGAACAATAATCTGTCCCTCACAACACCAGCAGGAACCTCCCCCTATAGCAGTAGGAGATGATTTTAGAACAATAATCTGCCCCTCACAGCACCAGCAGGAACCTCTCCCTATAGAACTAGAAGATGATTTTAGTACAATAATTTGTCCCTCACAGCACCAGCATGAACCTCTCCCTATAGACCTAGCAGATGATTTTAGAACGATAACCTGTCCCTCACAGCACCAGCAGGAACCTCTCCCTATAGCAGTAGGAATGATTTTAGAACAATAACCTGTCCCTCACAGCACCAGCAGGAACCTCTCCTTATAGAACTAGGAGATGATTTTAGAACAATAATCTGTCCCTCACAGCACCAGCAGGAACCCCTCCCTATAGAACTAGCAGATTATTTTAGAACAATAATCTGTCCCTCACAGCACCGGCAGGAACCTCTCCCTATAGCAGTAGGAATGATTTTAGAACAATAATCTGTCCCTCACAACACCAGCAGGAACCTCTCCCTATAGCAGTAGGAGATGATTTTAGAACAATAATTTGTTCCTCACAGCACCAGCATGTACCTCTCCCTATAGACCTAGCAGATGATTTTAGAACAATAATCTGTCCTTCACAACACCAGTAGGAACCTCTCCCTATAGCAGTAGGAATGATTTTAGAACAATAATCTGTTCCTCACAGCACCAGCAGGGACCTCTCCCTATAGAACTAGGAGATGATTTTATAAGAATAATCTGTCCCTTACAGCACTAGCAGGAACCTCTCCCTATAGAACTAGGAGATGATTTTAGAAAGATAACCTGTCCCTCACAGCACCAGCAGGAACCTCTCCCTATAGCAGTAGGAATGACTTTAGAACAATAACCTGTCCCTCACAGCACCAGCAGGAACCTCTCCCTATTAAACTAAGAGATGATTTTAGAACGATAACCTGTCCCTCACAGCACCAGCAGGAACCTCTCCCTATAGCAGTAGGAGATGATTTTAGAACAGTAATCTGTCCCTCACAGCACTAGCAGGAACCTCTCCCTATTAAACTAAGAGATGATTTTAGAACAATAATCTGTTCCTTAGAGCACCAGCAGGAACCTGTCCCTTTAGCAGTAGGAGATGATTTTAGAACAATAATCTGTCCCTCACAGCACCAGCAGGGACCTCTCCCTATAGAACTAGGAGATGATTTTAGAACAATAATCTATCCCTCACAGGAGCAGCAGGAACCTCTCCCTATAGAACTAGGATATGATTTTAGAACAATAATCTGTCCCTCACAGCACCAGCAGGAACCTCTCACAACAGAACTAGGAGATGATTTTAGAAAAATAATCTGTCCCTCAAAGCTCTAGCACAAACCTCTCCCTATAGAACTAGGAGATGATTTTAGAACAATAACCTGTCCCTCATAGCACCGGAAGGAGCCTCTCCCTATAGCAGTAGGAGATGATTTTAGAACAATAACCTGTCCCTCACAGCATCAGCAGGTACCTCTCCCTATAGCAGTAGGAGATGATTTTAGAACAATAATCTGTCCTTCACAACACCAGTAGGAACCTCTCCCTATAGCAGTAGGAATGATTTTAGAACAATAATCTGTTCCTCACAGCACCAGCAGGGACCTCTCCCTTTAGAACTAGGAGATGATTTTATAAGAATAATCTGTCCCTTACAGAACTAGCAGGAACCTCTCCCTATAGAACTAGGAGATGATTTTAGAACGATAACCTGTCCCTCACAGCACCACCAGGAACCTCTCCCTATAGCAGTAGGAATGATTTTAGAACAATAACCTGTCCCTCACAGCACCAGCAGGAAACTCTCCCTATAGCATTAGGAGATGATTTTAGAACAATTATCTGTCCCTCACAGCACCAACAGGAACCTCTCCCTATAGAACTAGGAGTTGATTTTAGAACAATAATTTGACCCTTACAGCACCATCAGTAACCTCTCCCTAAAGAACTAGGAGATGATTTTAGAACAATAACCTGTCCTTCACAGCCCAGCAGGAACCTCTCCTTATAGAACTAGGAGATGATTTTAGAAAAATAATCTGTCCCTCACAGCACCAGCAGGAACCTCTCACTATAGAACTAGCAGATGATTTTAGAAAAATAATCTGTCCCTCACAGCACTAGCAGGAAACTCTCCCTATAGCATTAGGATATGATTTTAGAACAATTATCTGTCCCTTACAGCACCAACAGGAACCTCTCCCTATAGAACTAGGAGTTGATTTTAGAACAATAACCTATCCCTCACAGCACCAGCAGGAACCTCTCCTTATAGAACTAGGAGATGATTTTAGAACAATAATCTGTCCCTCACAGCACCAGCAGGAACCTCTCCCTATAGAACTAGCAGATTATTTTAGAACAATAATCTGTCCCTCACAGCACCAGCAGGAACCTCTCCCTATAGCAGTAGGAATGATTTTAGAACAATAATTTGTCCCTCACAACACCAGCATGTCCCTCTCCCTATAGACCTAGCAGATGATTTTAGAACAATAATGTGTCCTTCACAACACCAGTAGGAACCTCTCCCTATAGCAGTAGGAATGATTTTAGAACAATAATCTGTTCCTCACAGCACAAGCAGGGACCTCTCCCTATAGAACTAGGAGATGATTTTATAAGAATAATCTGTCCCTTACAGCACTAGCAGGAACCTCTCCCTATAGAACTAGAAGATGATTTTAGAACGATAACCTGTCCCTCACAGCACCAGCAGGAACCTCTCCCTATAGCAGTAGGAATGATTTTAGAACAATAACCTGTCCCTCACAGCACCAGCAGGAACCTCTCCCTATAGAACTAGCAGATTATTTTACAACAATAATCTGTACCTCACAGCACCAGTAGGAACCTCTCCCTATAGAACTAGCAGATGATTTTAGAACAATCATCTGTCCCTCACAGCACTAGCAGGAAACTCTCCCTATAGCATTAGGAGATGATTTTAGAACAATTATCTGTCCCTCACAGCACCAACAGGAACCTCTCCCTATAGAACTAGGAGTTGATTTTAGAACAATAATATGTCCCTTACAGCAAAATCAGGAACTGCTCCCTATAGAACTAGGAGATTATTTTAGAACAATAATCTGTCCTTCACAGCACCAGAAGGAACCTCTCCTTATAGAACTAGGAGATGATTTTAGAAAAATAATCTGTCCCTCACAGCACCAGCAGGAACCTCTCCCTATTAGTGTTGAGCGAACCCGGACTGTAACGTTCGGGTCCGTACCGAACTTTAGGGTGTCCGTGGCACGGACCCGGACATTTCAAAAATCATTCGGGTTCGGTCCGGGGTTCTGCTATTTTACTCCACGTGTTGAGAAGCTGCAGGGCAGCCAATCAACAAGCGTTTCACTGGTTTGCCCTTAGAAGCCATCACAGCCATGCCTACTAATGGCATGGCTGTGATTGGCCGGTGCATCATGTGACCCAGCCTCTTTATAAGCTGGAGTCACAGTGCTGCAGTCACATGCTCCTTGGATTAGTATAGGGAAAGGTAGCTGACGGCGTGAGGGATAGATTTTAGCCATTTTAAGACCTGATCCTGCATCCTGAGATAGATTACTTTACTACTGCTGTCTGTGCTGTTGCTCTGAGGACAGATAGCAGAAATTAGAGAT
>BLSH010396621.1:58865-69660 GCA_018402905.1 Glandirana rugosa
CCACGAGACTCCCTGTCTAATAACAAGATTTTAGTAGACTATCAAGATATTCATCTCCAAGGACAACCACGACACTCCCTGTCTAATAACATGATTTTAGTAGAGGATTACGATATCCCTGTCCAAGGACGACAACGACACTCCCTGTCCAATAACAAGATTTTAGTAGAGGATTACGATATCCCTCTCCAAGGACGACCACGACACTCCCTGTTTAATAACAAGATTTTAGTAGACGATCAAGATATCCCTCATCTCAACTCGCTTGTGGACCTTCAAGCCCAAGACGACCAGGTAGGCTTGAAGCCCGTTGTCCGTGCGATCGTTCGGGTTCCGTCCGGACCCGGACCCGGACTTTGTCCCGAAGTTCGGATGGACCAGCAGAACCCGAACTTCCAGGTGTTCGCTCAACTCTACTCCCTATAGAACTAGCAGATGATTTTAGAACAATAATTTGTCCCTCACAGCACCAGCAGGAACCTCTCCCTATAGCATTAGGAGATGATTTTAGAACAATAACCTGTCCCTCACAGCAACAGCAGGAACCTGTCCCTATAGCATTAGGAGATGATTTTAGTACAATAATCTGTCCCTCACAGCACCAACAGGAACCTCTACTTATAGAACTATCAGATGATTTTAGAACAATAATCTGTCCCTCAGAGCACCATCAGGAACCTCTCCCTATAGCAGTAGGAATGATTTTAGAACAATAATCTGTTCCTCGCAGCACCAGCAGGGACCTCTCCCCATAGAAAAAGCAGATGATTTTAGAACAATAATTTGTCCCTCACAGCACCAGCAGGAACCTCCCTTATAGAACTAGATGATTTTTGAACAATAATCTGTCCCTCACAGCACCAACAGAAACCTCTCCCTATAGATTTAGGAGTTGATTTTAGAACAATAACCTGTCCCTTACAGCACCAGCATGAACCTGTCCCTATAGCAGTTGGAAATGATTTTAGAACAATAATCTGTCCCTCACAGCTCTAGCAGGAACCTCTCCTTATAGTACTAGCAGATGATTTTAGAACAATAATCTGTCCCTCACAGCACCAGCAGGAACCCCTCCCTATAGCAGTAGGGATGATTTTAGAACAATAATCTGTCCCTCACAGCACCAGCAGGGACCTCTCCCTATAACAGTAGGAGATGAGTTTACAACAATAATCTGTCCCTCACAACAATAGCAGGAACCTCTCCCTATAGCAGTAGGAGATGATTTTAGAACAGTAGTCTGTCCCTCACAGCACTAGCAGGAACCTCTCCCTATTAAACTAAGAGATGATTTTAGAACAATAATCTGTCCCTTAGAGCACCAGCAGGAACCTGTCCCTATAGCAGTAGGAGATGATTTTAGAACCATAATCTGTCCCTCACAGCACCAGCAGGAACCTCTCCCTATAAAACTAGCAGATGATTTTAGAATAATAATCCGTCCCTCACAACACCAACAGGAACCTCTCCCTATAGCAGTAGGAGATGATTTTAGAACAATAATCTGCCCTGCACAGCACCAGCAGGAACCTCTCCCCATAGAACTAGCAGATGATTTTAGAACAATAATTTGTCCCTCACAGCACCAGCAGGAACCTCTCCTTATAGAACTAGATGATTTTTGAACAATAACCTGTCCCTCACAGCACCAGCATGAACCTGTCCCTATAGCAGTTGGAGTTGATTTTAGAACAATAATCTGTCCCTCACAGCTCCAGCAGGAACCTCTCCTTATAGAACTAGCAGATGATTTTAGAACAATAATCTGTCGCTCACAGCGCCAGCAGGAACCTCTCCCTATAGCAGTAGGGATGATTTTAGAACAATAATCTGTCCCTCAGAGCACTAGCAGGGACCTCTCCCTATAACAGTAGGAGATGAGTTTACAACAATAATCTGACCCTCACAACAATAGCAGGAACCTCTCCCTATAGCAGTAGGAGATGATTTTAGAACAGTAATCTGTCCATCACAGCACTAGCAGGAACCTCTCCCTATTAAACTAAGAGATGATTTTAGAACAATAATCTGTCCCTTTGAGCACCAGCAGGAACCTGTCCCTTTAGCAGAAGGAGATGATTTTAGAGCAATAATCTGTCCCTCACAGCACCAGCAGGGACCTCTCCCTATAGAACTAGGAGATGATTTTAGAACAATAATCTGTCCCTTAAAGCACTAGCAGGAACTTCTTCCTATAGAACTAGGAGATGATTTTAAAACAATAATCTATCCCTCACAGGAGCAGCAGGAACCTCTCCCTATAGAACTAGGATATGATTTTAGAACAATAATCTGTCCCTCACAGCACCAGCAGGAACCCCTCCCTATAGCAGTAGGGATGATTTTAGAACAATAACCTGTCCCTCACAACAATAGCAGGAACCTCTCCCTATAGCAGAAGGAGATGATTTTAGAACAGTAGTCTGTCCCTCACAGCACTAGCAGGAACCTCTCCCTATTAAACTAGGAGATGATTTTAGAACAGTAATCTGTCCCTCATAGCACCAGCAGGAACCTCTCCCTATAAAACTAGCAGATGATTTTAGAATAATAATCCGTCCCTCACAATACCAACAGAAACCTCTCCCTATAGCAGTAGGAGATGATTTTAGAACAATAATCTGCCCTGCACAGCACCAGCAGGAACCTCTCCCCATAGAACTAGCAGAGGATTTTAGAACAATAATTTGTCCCTCACAGCACCAGCAGGAACCTCTCCTTATAGATTTAGGAGTTGATTTTAGAACAATAACCTGTCCCTCACAGCACCAGCATGAAACTCTCCTTATAGAACTAACAGATGATTTTAGAACAATAATGTCTCGCTCACAGCACCAGCAGGAACCTCTTCATATAGCAGTAGGGATGATTTTAGAACAATAATCTGTCCCTCAGAGCACTAGCAGGGACCTCTCCCTATAACAGTAGGAGATGAGTTTACAACAATAATCTGACCCTCACAACAATAGCAGGAACCTCTCCCTATAGCAGTAGGAGATAATTTTAGAACAGTAGTCTGTCCCTCACAGCACTAGCAGGAACCTCTCCCTATTAAACTAAGAGATGATTTTAGAACAATAATCTGTCCCTTAGAGCACCAGCACTAACCTGTCCCTATAGCAGTAGGAGATGATTTTAGAACAATAATCTGTCCCTCACAGCACCAGCAGGGACCTCTCCCTATAGAACTAGGAGATGATTTTAGAACAATAATCTGTCCCTTAAAGCACTAGCAGGACCCTCTTCCTATAGAACTAGGAGATGATTTTAGAACAATATTCTATCCCTCACAGGAGCAGCAGGAACCTCTCCTTATAGAACTAGGATATGATTTTAGAACAATAATCTGTCCCTCACAGCACCAGCAGGAACCTCTCACAATAGATCTAGGAGATGATTTTAGAAAAATAATCTGTCCCTCAAAGCTCTAGCACAAACCTCTCCCTATAGAACTAGGAGATGATTTTAGAACAATAACCTGTCCCTCACAGCACCGGAAGGAACCTCTCCCTATAGCAGTAGGAGATGATTTTAGAACAATAATCTGTTCCTTACAGCACCAGCAGGAACCTCTCCCTATAGCAGTAGCAGATGATTTTAGAACAATAATTTGTCCCTCACAGCACAAGCAGGAACCTCTACCTATAGAACTAGCAGATGATTTTAGAACAATAACCTGTCCTTCACAACACCAGTAGGAAACTCTCCCTATAGCAGAAGGAATGATTTTAGAAGAATAATCTGTACCTTAGAGCACCAACAGGATCCTGTCCCTATAGCAGTAGGAGATGTTTTAGAACAATAATCTGTCCCTCACAGCACCAGCAGGAACCTCTCACTATAGAACTAGCAGATGATTTTAGAACAATAATCTGTTCCTCACAGCACCAGCAGAGACCTCTCCCTATAGAACTAGGAGTTTATTTTAGAACTATAATCTGTCACTTACAGCACCATCAGGAACGTCTCCCTATAGAACTCGGAGATGATTTTAGAACAATAATCTGTCCCTCACAACACCAACAGAAACCTCTCCCTATAGCAGTAGGAGATGATTTTAGAACAATAATCTTCCCTGCACAGCACCAGCAGGGACCTCTCCCTATAGAACTAGGAGATGATTTTAGAACAATAATCTGTCCCTTAAAGCATTAGCAGGAACATCTTCCTATAGAACTAGGAGATGATTTTAGAACAATAATCTATCCCTCACAGGAGCAGCAGGAACCTCTCCTTATAGAACTAGGATATGATTTTAGTACAATAATCTGTCCCTCACAGCACCAGCAGGAAACTCTCACAATAGAACTAGGAGATGATTTTAGAAAAATAATCTGTCCCTCAAAGCTCTAGCACAAACCTCTCCCTATAGAACTAGGAGATGATTTCAGAACAATAACCTGTCCCTCACAGCACCGGAAGGAACCTCTCCCTATAGCAGTAGGAGATGATTTTAGAACAATAATCTGTTCCTTACAGCACCAGCAGGAACCTCTCCCTATAGCAGTAGCAGATGATTTTAGAACAATAATTTGTCCTTCACAACACCAGTAGGAAACTCTCCCTATAGCAGAAGGAATGATTTTAGAAGAATAATCTGTCCCTTAGAGCACCAACAGGATCCTGTCCCTATAGCAGTAGGAGATGTTTTAGAACAATAATCTGTCCCTCACAGCACCAGCAGGAACCTCTCACTATAGAACTAGCAGATGATTTTAGAACAATAATCTGTTCCTCACAGCACCAGCAGAGACCTCTCCCTATAGAACTAGGAGTTGATTTTAGAACGATAATCTGTCACTTACAGCACCATCAGGAACCTCTCCCTATAGAACTCGGAGATGATTTTAGAACAATAATCTGTCCCTCACAACACCAACAGAAACTTCTCCCTATAGCAGTAGGAGATGATTTTAGAACAATAATCTGCCCTGCACAGCACCAGCAGGAACCTCTCCCCATAGAACTAGCAAATGATTTTAGAACAATAATTTGTCCCTCACAGCACCAGCAGGAACCTCTCCCTATAGCAGTTGGAGATGATTTTAGGACAATAATCTGTCCCTCACAGCTCCAGCAGGAACCTCTCCTTATAGAACTAGCAGATGATTTTAGAACAATAATCTGTCCCTCACAGCACCAGCAGGAACCTCTCCCTATAGCAGTAGGGATGATTTTACAACAATAATCTGACCCTCACAACAATAGCAGGAACCTCTCCCTATAGCAGTAGGAGATGATTTTAGAACAGTAATCTGTCCCTCACAGCACTAGCAGGAACCTCTCCCTATTAAACTAAGAGATGATTTTAGAACAATAATCTGTCCCTTAGAGCACCAGCAGGAACCTGTCCCTTTAGCAGTAGGAGATGATTTTAGAACAATAATCTGTCCCTCACAGCACCAGCAGGGACATCTCCCTATAGAACTAGGAGATGATTTTAGAACAATAATCTGTCCCTTAGAGCACCAGCAGGAGCCTGTCCCTATAGCAGTAGGAGATGATTTTAGAACCATAATCTGTCCCTCACAGCACCAGCATGAACCTCTCCCTATAAAACTAGCAGATGATTTTAGAATAATAATCCGTCCCTCTCAACACCAACAGAAACCTCTCCCTATAGCAGTAGGAGATGATTTCAGAACAATAATCTGCCCTGCACAGCACCAGCAGGAACCTCTCCCCATAGAACTAGCAGATGATTTTAGAACAATAATTTGTCCCTCACAGCACCAGCAGGAACCTCTCCTTATAGAACTAGATGATTTTTGAACAATAATCTGTCCCTCACAGCACCAACAGGAACCTCTCCCTATAGATTTAGGAGTTGATTTTAGAACAATAACCTGTCCCTCACAGCACCAGCATGAACCTGTCCTTATAGCAGTTGGAGATGATTTTAGAACAGTAATCTGTCCCACACAGCACTAGCAGGAACCTCTCCCTATTAAACTAAGAGATGATTTTAGAACAATAATCTGTCCCTTAGAGCACCAGCAGGAACCTGTCCCTTTAGCAGTAGGAGATGATTTTAGAGCAATAATCTGTCCCTCACAGCACCAGCAGGGACCTCTCCCTATAGAACTAGGAGATGATTTTAGAACAATAATCTGTCCCTTAAAGCACTAGCAGGAACCTCTTCCTATAGAACTAGGAGATGATTTTAGAACAATAATCTATCCCTCACAGGAGCAGCAGGAACCTCTCCCTATAGAACTAGGATATGATTTTAGAACAATAATCTGTCCCTCACAGCACCAGCAGGAACCTCTCACAATAGAACTAGGAGATGATTTTAGAACAATAACCTGTCCCTCACAGCACCGGAAGGAACCTCTCCCTATAGCAATAGGAGATGATTTTAGAACAATAACCTGTCCCTCACAGCACCAGCAGGAACCTCTCCCTATAGCAGTAGGAGATGATTTTAGAACAATAATCTGTCCCTCAAAGCACCAGCAGGAACCTCTCCCTATAGCAGTAGCAATGATTTTAGAACAATAATCTGTCCCTCACAGCACCAGCAGGAACCTCTCCCTATATCAGTAGGAGATGATTTTAGAACAATAATCTGCCTCTCACAGCATCAGCAGGAACCTCTCCCTATAGAACTAGCAGATGATTTTAGAACAATAATTTGTCCCTCACAGCACAAGCAGGAACCTCTGCCTATAGAACTAGCAGATGATTTTAGAACAATAATCTGTCCTTCACAACACCAGTAGGAAACTCTCCCTATAGCAGAAGGAATGATTTTAGAAGAATAATCTGTCCCTTACAGCACTAGCAGGAACCTCTCCCTATAGAACTAGGATATGATTTTAGAACCAAAATCTGTCCCTCACAGCACCAGCAGGAACCTCTCCCAATAGAACTAGGAGATGATTTTAGAACAATAATCTGTCCCTCACAGCTCTAGCAGCAACCTCTCCCTATAGTACTAGGAGATGATTTTAGAACAATAACCTGTCCCTCACAGCACCAGCAGGAACCTCTCCCTATAGCATTAGGAGATGATTTTAGAATAGTAATCTGCCCCTTACAGCACCAACAGGAACCTCTATCTATAGAACTAGGAGTTGATTTTAGAACAATAATCTGTCCCTTATATCACCATCAGGAACCTCTCCTTATAGAACTAGGAGATGATTTTAGAACGATAATCTGACCCTCACAGCACCAGCAGGAACCTCTCACTATAGAACTAGGAGATTATTTTACAACAATAGTCTGTCACTCACAGCCCCAACAGGAACCTCTCCCTATAGAACTAGGAGTTGATTTTAGAACAATAATCTGTCAATTACAGCAACATCAGGAACCTCTCCGTATAGAACTAGCAGATGATTTTAGAACAATTATCTGTTCCTCACAGCACCAGCAGGGACCTCTCCCTATAGAACTAAGAGTTGATTTTAGAACAATAATCTGTCCCTTACAGCACCATCAGGAACCTCTCCTTATAGAACTAGGAGATGATTTTAGAACAATAATCTGTCCCTCACAGCACCAGCAGGAACCTCTCCTTATAGAACTACCAGATGATTTTACAACAATAATCTACCCCTCACAACACCAGCTGGAACCTCTCCCTAGAGCAGTAGGAATGATTTTAGAACAATAATCTGTTCCTCACAGCACCAGCAGGGACCTCTCCCTATAGAACTAGGAGATGCTTTTAGAAGAATAATCTGTCCCTTACAGCACTAGCAGGAACCTCTCCCTATAAAACTAGGAGATGATTTTAGAACATTAATTTGTCCCTCACAGGAGCAGCAGGAACCTCTCATTATAGAACTAGGAGAGGATTTTAGAACAATAACCTGTCCCTCACAGCACCAGCAGGAACCTCTCCCTATAGCAGTAGGAGATGGTTTTAGAACAATAATCTGCCCTGCACAGCACCAGCAGGAACCTCTCCCCATAGAACTAGCAGATTATTTTAGAACAATAATTTGTCCCTCACAGCACCTGCAGGAACCTCTCCCTATAGAACTAGCAGATGATTTTAGAACAATAATCTGTTTCTCACGGCACTAGCAGGAAATTCTCCCTATGGCATTAGGAGATGATTTTAGAATAGTAATCTGTCCCTCACAGCACCAACAGGAACCTCTCCCTATTAAGCTAGGAGTTGATTTTAGAACAATAATCTGTCCCTTACAGCACCATCAGGAACCTCTCCCGAAAGAACTAGGAGAAGATTTTAGAACAATAATCTGTCCCTCATAGCACCAGCAGGAACCTCTCCGTATAGAACTAGGAGATGATTTTAGAACAATAATCTGTCCCTTGGAGCACCAACAGGATCCTGTCCCTATAGCAGTAGGAGATGTTTTAGAACAATAATCTGTCCCTCACAGCACCAGCAGGAACCTCTCACTATAGAACTAGGAGTTGATTTTAGAACAATAATCTGTCCCTTACAACACCATCAGGAACCTCTCCCTATAGAACTCGGAGATGATTTTAGAACAATAACCTGTCCCTCACAGCACCAGCATGAACCTGTCCCTATAGCAGTTGGAGATGATTTTAGAACAATAATCTGTCCCTCACAGCTCCAGCAGAAACCTCTCCTTATAGAACTAGCAGATGATTTTAGAACAATAATCTGTCGCTCACAGCACCAGCAGGAACCTCTCCCTATAGCAATAGGGATGATTTTAGAACAATAATCTGTCCCTCAGAGCACTAGCAGGGACCTCTCCCTATAACAGTAGGAGATGAGTTTACAACTATAATCTGACCCTCACAACAATAGCAGGAACCTCTCCCTATAGCAGTAGGAGATGATTTTAGAACAGTAATCTATCCCTCACAGCACTAGCAGGAACCTCTCCCTATTAAACTAAGAGATGATTTTTAGAACAATAATCTGTCCCTTAGAGCACCAGCAGGAACCTGTCCCTTTAGCAGTAGGAGATGATTTTAGAACAATAATCTGTCCCTCACAGCACCAACAGGGACCTCTCCCTATAGAACTAGGAGATGATTTTTGAACAATCATCTGTCCCTTAAAGCACCAGCAGGAACCTCTTCCTATAGAACTAGGAGATGATTTTAGAACAATAATCTATCCCTCACAGGAGCAGCAGGAACCTCTCCCTATAGAACTAGGATATGATTTTAGAACAATAATCTGTCCCATACAGCACCAGCAGGAACCTCTCACAATAGAACTAGGAGATGATTTTAGAAAAATAATCTGTCCCTCAAAGCTCTAGCACAAACCTCTCCCTATAGAACTAGGAGATGATTTTAGAACAATAACCTGTCCCTCACAGCACCGGAAGGAACCTCTCCCTATAGCAGTAGGAGATGATTTTAGAACAATAACCTGTCCCTCACAGCACCAGCAGGAATCTCTCCCTATAGCAGTAGGAGATGATTTTAGAACAATAATCTGTCCCTCAAAGCACCAGCAGGAACCTCTCCCTATAGCAGTAGGAGATGATTTTAGAACAATAATCTGCTTCTCACAGCACTAGCAGGAACCTCTCCCTATAGAACTAGCAGATGATTTTAGAACAATAATTTGTCCCTCACAGCACAAGCAGGAACCTCTACCTATAGAACTAGCAGATGATTTTAGAACAATAATCTGTCCTTCACAATACCAGTAGGAACCTCTCCCTATAGCAGAAGGAATGATTTTAGAAGAATAATCTGTCCATTACAGCACTAGCAGGAACCTCTCCCTATAGAACTAGGATATGATTTTAGAACCAAAATCTGTCCCTCACAGCACCAGCAGGAACCTCTCCCAATAGAACTAGGAGATGATTTTAGAACAATAATCTGTCCCTCACAGCTCTAGCAGGAACCTCTCCCTATAGTACTAGGAGATGATTTTAGAACAATAACCTGTCCCTCACAGCACCAGCAGGAACCTCTCCCTATAGCATTAGGAGATGATTTTAGAATAGTAATCTGTCCCTCACAGCACCAACAGGAACCTCTATCTATAGAACTAGGAGTTGATTTTAGAACAACAATCTGTCCCTTAAATCACCATCAGGAACCTCTCCTCATAGAACTAGGAGATGATTTTAGAACAATAATCTGACCCTCACAGCACCAGCAGGAACCTCTCCCTATAGAACTAGGAGATTATTTTACAACAATAATCTGTCACTCACAGCACCAACAGGAACCTCTCCCTTTAGAACTAGGAGTTGATTTTAGAACAATAATCTGTCCCTTACAGCAACATCAGGAACCTCTCCCTATAGAACTAGCAGATGATTTTAGAACAATAACCTGTCCCTCACAGCACCAGCAGGAACCTCTCCCTATAGAACTACCAGATGATTTTACAACAATAATCTGTCCCTCAAAACACCACCTGGAACCTCTCCCTAGAGCAGTAGGAATGATTTTAGAACAACAATCTGTTCCTCACAGCACCAGCAGGGACCTCTCCCTATAGAACTAGGAGATGCTTTTAGAAGAATAATCTGTCCCTTACAGCACTAGCAGGAACCTCTCCCTATAGAACTAGGAGATGATTTTAGAACATTAATTTGTCCCTCACAGGAGCAGCAGGAACCTCTCATTATAGAACTAGGAGAGGATTTTAGAACAATAGCCTGTCCCTCACAGCACCAGCAGGAACCTCTCCCTATAGCAGTAGGAGATGATTTTAGAACAATAATCTGCCCTGCACAGCACCAGCAGGAACCTCTCCCCATAGAACTAGCAGATTATTTTAGAACAATAATTTGTCCCTCACAGCACCAGCAGGAACCTCTCACTATAGAACTAGCAGATGATTTTAGAAAAATAATCTGTT
>BLSH010396621.1:70500-82749 GCA_018402905.1 Glandirana rugosa
ACACTCCTTGTCTAATAACAAGATTTTAGTAGACGATCAAGATAATAATCTGTTTCTCACGGCACTAGCAGGAAATTCTCCCTATGGCATTAGGAGATGATTTTAGAATAGTAATCTGTCCCTCACAGCACCAACAGGAACCTCTCCCTATTAAGCTAGGAGTTGATTTTAGAACAATAATCTGTCCCTTACAGCACCATCAGGAACCTCTCCCTATAGAACTAGGAGAAGATTTTAGAACAATAATCTGTCCCTCACAGCACCAGCAGGAACCTCTCCGTATAGAACTAGGAGATGATTTTAGAACAATAATCTGTCCCTTAGAGCACCAACAGGATCCTGTCTCTATAGCAGTAGGAGATGTTTTAGAACAATAATCTGTCCCTCACAGCACCAGCAGGAACCTCTCACTATAGAACTAGCAGATGATTTTAGAACAATAATCTGTTCCTCACAGCACCAGCAGAGACCTCTCCCTATAGAACTAGGAGTTGATTTTAGAACAATAATCTGTCCCTTACAGCACCATCAGGAACCTCTCCCTATAGAACTCGGAGATGATTTTAGAACAATAATCTGTCCCTCACAGCACCAGCAGGAACCTGTCCCTATAGCAGTAGGAGATGATTTTAGAACAATAATCTGTCCCTCACAGCACCAGCAGGAACCTCTCCCTATAAAACTAGCAGATGATTTTAGAATAATAATTCGTCCCTCACAACACCAACAGAAACCTCTCCCTATAGCAGTAGGAGATGATTTTAGAACAATAATCTGCCCTGCACAGCACCAGCGGGAACCTCTCCCCATAGAACTAGCAGCTGATTTTAGAACAATAATTTGTCCCTCACAGCACCAGCAGGAACCTCTCCTTATAGAACTAGATGATTTTTGAACAACAATCTGTCCCTCACAGCACCAACAGGAACCTCTCCCTATAGATTTAGGAGTTGATTTTAGAACAATAATCTGTCACTCACAGCTCCAGCAGGAACCTCTCATAATAGAACTAGCAGATGATTTTAGAACAATAATCTGTCGCTCACAGCACCAGCAGGAACCTCTTCCTACAGCAGTAGGGATGATTTTAGAACAATAATCTGTCCCTCAGAGCACTAGCAGGGACCTCTCCCTATAACAGTAGGAGATGAGTTTACAACAATAATCTGACCCTCACAACAATAGCAGGAACCTCTCCCTATAGCAGTAGGAGATGATTTTAGAACAATAATTTGTCCCTCACAGCACCAGCAGGAACCTCTCCCTATAGAACTAGCAGATGATTTTAGAACAATAATCTGTTCCGCACAGCACCAGCTGGCACCTCTCCCTTTAGAACTAGAAGTTGATTTTAGAACAATAATCTGTCCCTTAAAGCACTAGCAGGAACCTCTCTCTATAGAGCTAGGAGATGATTTTAGTACAATAATCTATCCCTCACAGGAGCAGCAGGAACCTTTCTCTATAGAACTAGGATATGATTTTAGAAGAATAATCTGTCCCTTACAGCACTAGCAGGAACCTCTCCCTATAGAACAAGGAGATGATTTTAGAACATTAATTTGTCCCTCACAGGAGCAGCAGGAACCTCTCCGTATAGAACTAGGAGATGATTTTAGAACAATAATCTGTCCCTTAGAGCACCATCGGGAACCTCTCCCTATTAAGCTGGGAGTTGATTTTAGAACAATAATCTGTCCCTTACAGCACCATCGGGAACCTCTCCCTATAGAACTAGGAGAAGATTTTAGAACAATAATCTGTCCCTCACAGCACCAGCAGGAACCTCTCCCTATAGAACTCGGAGATGATTTTAGAACAATAATCTGTCCCTCACAGCACCAGCAGGAACCTCTCACTATAGCAGCAGGGATGATTTTAGAACAATAATCTGTCCCTCACAACACAAGCAGGAACCTCTCCCTATAGCAGTAGGAGATGATTTTAGAACAGTAATCTGTTCCTCACAGCACTAGCAGGAACCTCTCCAATTTAAACTAGTAGATGATTTTAGAACAATAATCTGTCCCTTTAGAGCACCAGCAGGAACCTGTCCCTATAGTAGTAGAAGATGATTTTAGAACAATAATCTGTCCCTCACTGTACCAGCAGGAACCTCTCGCTATAGAACTAGCAGATGATTTTAGAACAATAATCTGTTCCTCACAGCACCAGCTGGCACCTCTCCCTATGGAACTAGGAGATGATTTTAGAACAATAATCTGTCCCTTAAAGCACTAGCAGGAACCTCTCCCTATAGAGCTAAGAGATGATTTTAGTACAATAATCTGTCCCTCACAGCACCAGCAGGAACCTCTCCCTATAGAACTAGCAGATGATTTTAGAACAATAATCTGTTCCGCACAGCACCAGCTGGCACCTCTCCCTTTAGAACTAGAAGTTGATTTTAGAACAATAATCTGTCCCTTAAAGCACTAGCAGGAACCTCTCTCTATAGAGCTAGGAGATGATTTTAGTACAATAATCTATCCCTCACAGGAGCAGCAGGAACCTTTCTCTATAGAACTAGGATATGATTTTAGAAGAATAATCTGTCCCTTACAGCACTAGCAGGAACCTCTCCCTATAGAACAAGGAGATGATTTTAGAACATTAATTTGTCCCTCACAGGAGCAGCAGGAACCTCTCCCTATAGAACTAGGATATGATTTTAGAACCAAAATCTGTCCCTCACAGCAGTAGGAGATGATTTTAGAACAATAATCTGTCCTGCACAACACCAGAAGGAACCTCTCCCCATAGAACTAGCAGATGATTTTAGAACAATAATTCGTCCCTCACAGCACCAGCAGGAACCTCTCCCTATAGAACTAGCAGATGATTTTAAAACAATAATCTGTTCCTCACAGCACTAGTAGGAACCTCTCCATATAGCATTAGAAGATGATTTTAGAATAGTAATCTGTCTCTCACAGCACCAACAGGAACCTCTCCCTATTAAACTAGGAGTTGATTTTAGAACAATAATCTGTCCCTTACAGCACCAGCAGGAACCTCTCCTTATAGAACTAGGAGATGATTTTAGAACAATAATCTGTCCTCACAGCACCAGCAGGAACCTCTCCCTATAGAACTAGCAGATGATTTTAGAACAATAATCTTTCCCTCACAGCACCAACAGGAACCTCTCCCTATAGAATTAGGAGATGATTTTAGAACAATAACCTGTCCCTCACAGCACCAGCAGGAACCTGTCCCTATAGCAGTTGGAGATGATTTTAGAACAATAATCTGTCCCTCACAGCTCCAGCAGGAACCTCCCCTTATAGAACTAGCAAATGATTTTAGAAAAATAATATGTCGCTCACAGCACCAGCAGGAACCTCTCCCTATAGCAGTAGTGATGCTTTTAGAACAATAATCTGTCCCTCACAGCACCAGCAGGGACCTCTCCCTATAACAGTAGGAGATGATTTTACTACAATAATCTGTCCCTCACAGAACCAGCAGGGACCTCTCCCTATAACAGTAGGAGATGATTTTACAACAATAATCTGCCCCTCACAACACTAGCAGGAACCTCTCCCTATTAAACTAGGAGATGATTTTAGAACAATAATCTGTCCCTTAGAGCACCAGCAGGAACCTGTCCCTAGAGTAGTAGGAGATGATTTTAGAACAATAATCTGTCCCTCACAGCACCAGCAGGAGCCTCTCCCTATAGAACTAGCAGATGATTTTAGAACAATAATCTGTTCCTCACAGCACCAACTGGCACCTCTCCCTATAGAACTAGGAAATTATTTTAGAACAATAATCTGTCCCTTAAAGCACTAGCAGGAACCTCTCCCTATAGAGCTAGGATATGATTTTAGTACAATAATCTATCCCTCACAGGAGCAGCAGGAACCTTTCCCTATAGAACTAGAATATGATTTTAGAAGAATAATCTGTCCCTTACAGCACTAGCAGGAACCTCTCCCTATAGAACTAGGAGATGATTTTAGAACATTTTTTTGTCCCTCACAGGAGCAGCAGGAACCTCTCCCTATAGAACTAGGATATGATTTTAGAACCAAAATCTGTCCCTCACAGCACCAGCAGGAACCTCTCCCAATAGAACTAGGAGATGATTTTAGAACAATAATCTGTCCCTCACAGCTCTAGCAGGAACCTCTCCCTATAGAACTAGGAGATGATTTTAGAACAATAACCTGTCCCTCACAGCACCAGCAGGAACCTCTCCCTATAGCTGTAGGAGATGATTTTAGAACAATAACCTGTCCCTCACAGCACCATCAGGAACCTCTCCCTATAGAACTAGCAGATTATTTTACAACAATAATTTGTCCCTCACAGCACCAGCAGGAACCTCTCCCTTTAGCAGTAGGAATGATTTTTGAACAATAATTTGTCCCTCACAGCACCAGCAGGAACCTCTCCCTATAGAACTAGCAGATGATTTTAGAACAATAATCTGTCCCTCTCAGCACCATCAGGAACCTCTCCCTATAGAACTAGGAGATGATTTTAGAACAATAATCTGTCCTTCACAGCACCAGCAGGAACCTCTCCTTATAGAACTAGGAGATGATTTTAGAACAATAATCTGTTCCTCACAGCACCAGCAGGAACCTCTCTCTATAGAACTAGCAGATGATTTGAGAACAATAATCTGTCCCTCAAAGCACCAACAGGAACCTCTCCCTATAGAATTAGGAGATGATTTTGGAACAATAACCTGTCCCTCACAGCACCAGCAGGAACCTCTCCCAATAGCAGTCGGAGATGATTTTACAACAATAATCTGTCCCACACAGCACCAGCAGGGACCTCTCCCTATAACAGTAGGAGATGATTTTACAACAATAATCTATCCCTCACAACACCAGCAGGAACCTCTCCCTATAGCAGTAGGAGATGATTTTAGAACAGTAATCTGTCCCTCTCCGCACTAGCAGGAACCTCTTCCTATTAAGCTAGGAGATGATTTTAGAACAATAATCTGTCGCTTACAGCACCAGCAGGAACCTCTCCCTATAGCAGTAGGAGATGTTTTAGAACAATATTCTGTCATACACAGCACCAGCAGGAACTTCCCCCTATAGAACTAGCAGATGATTTTAGAACAATAATCTGTTCCTCACAGCACCAGCAGGGACCTCTCCCTATAGAACAAGGAGTTGACTTTAGAACAATAATCTGTCCATTACAGCACCCTCAGGAACCTCTCTCCATAGAACTAGGAGATAATTTTAGAACAATAATCTGTCCCTCACAGCACCAGCAGGAACCTCTCCCTATAGAACTACCAGATGATTTTAGAACAATAATCTGTCCCTCACAACACAAGTAGGAACCTCTCCCTATAGTAGTAGGAATGATTTTAGAACAGTTATCTGTTCCTCACAGCACTAGCAGGAACCTCTCCCTATAGTACTAGGAGATGATTTTAGAACATTAATTTGTCCCTCACAGGAGCAGCAGGAACCTCTCCCTATAGAACAAGGAGATGATTTTAGAACAATAATCTGTCCCTCACAGCACCAGCAGGAACCTCTCCCTATAGCAGTAGGGATGATTTTAGAACAATAATCTGTTCCTCACAGCACCAGCAGGGACCTCGCCCTATAACAGTAGGAGATGATTTTATAACAATAATCTGTCCCTCACAACACAAGCAGGAACCTCTCCCTATTGCAATAGGGATGATTTTAGAACAAAAATCTGTCCCTCACAGCACCAGCAGGGACCTCGCCCTAAAACAGTAGGAGATGATTTTATAACAATAATCTATCCCTCAGAACACAAGCAGGAACCTCTCCCTATAGCAGTAGGAGATGATTTTAGAACAGTAAACTGTCCCTCACAGCACTAGCAGGAACCTCTCCCTTTTAAACTAGTAGATGATTTTAGAACAATAATCTGTCCCTTAGAGCACCAGCAAGAACCTGTCCCTATAGTAGTAGGAGATGATTTTAGAGCAATAATCTGTCCCTCACTGCACCAGCAGGAACCTCTCCCTATAGAACTAGCAGATGATTTTAGAACAATAATCTGTTCCTCACAGCACCAGCTGGCACCTCTCCTTATGGAACTAGGAGATGATTTTAGAACAATAATCTGTACCTCACAGCACTAGCAGGAACCTCTCCCTATTAAACTAGGAGATGATTTTAGAATAATAATCTGTCCCTTAGAGCACCAGCAGGAACCTGTCCCTATAGCAGTAGGAGATGTTTTCGAACAATATTCTGTCATACACAGCACCGGCAGGAACTTCTCCCTATAGAACTAGCAGATGATTTTAGAACAATAATCTGATCCTCACAGCACCAGCAGGGACCTCTCCCTATAGAACTAGGAGTTGACTTTAGAACAATAATCTGTCCCTTACAGCTCCCTCAGGAACCTCTCTCCATAGAACTAGAAGATAATTTTAGAACAATAATCTGTCCCTCACAGCACCAGCAGGAACCTCTCCCTATAGAACTACCAGATGATTTTAGAACAATAATCTGTCCCTCACAACACAAGTAGGAACCTCTCCCTATAGCAGTAGGAATGATTTTAGAACAATAATCTGTTCCTCACAGCACCAGCAGGAACCTCTCCCTATAGTACTAGGAGATGATTTTAGAACATAAATTTGTCCCTCACAGGAGCAGCAGGAACCTCTCCCTATACAACTAGGAAATGATTTTAGAACAATAATCTGTCCCTCACAGCACCAGCAGGAACCTCTCCCTATAGCAGTAGGGATGATTTTAGAACAATAATCTGTCCCTCACAGCACCAGCAGGGACCTCGCCCTATAACAGTAGGAGATGATTTTATAACAATAATCTGTCCCTCACAACACAAGCAGGAACCTCTCCCTATAGCAGTAGGAGATGATTTCAGAACAGTAATCTGTCCCTCACAGCACTAGCAGAAACCTCTCCCTTTTAAACTAGTAGATGATTTTAGAACAATAATCTGTCCCTTAGAGCACCAGCAGGAACCTGTCCCTATAGTAGTAGGAGATGATTTTAGAACAATAATCTGTCCATCACTGCACCAGCAGGAACCTCTGCCTATAGAACTAGCAGATGATTTTAGAACAATAATCTGTTCCTCACAGCACTAGCTGGCACCTCTCTCTATGGAACTAGGAGATGATTTTAGAACAATAATCTGTCCCTTAAAGCACTAGCAGGAACCTCTCCCTATAGAGCTAGGAGATGATTTTAGTACAATAATCTGTCCCTCACAGCACCAGCAGGAACCTCTCCCTATAGAACTAGCAGATGATTTTAGAACAATAATCTATTCCGCACAGCACCAGCTGGCACCTCTTCCTGTAGAACTAGGAGATGATTTTAGAACAATAATCTGTCCCTTAAAGCACTAGCAGGAACCTCTCGCTATAGAGCTAGGAGATGATTTTAGTACAATAATCAATCCCTCACAGGAGCAGCAGGAACCTTTTTCTATAGAACTAGGATATGATTTTAGAAGAATAATCTGTTCCTTACAGCACTAGCAGGAACCTCTCCCTATAGAACTAGGAGATGATTTTAGAACATTAATTTGTCCCTCACAGGAGCAGCAGGAACCTCTCCCTATAGAACTAGGATATGATTTTAGAACCAAAATCTGTCCCTCACAGCACCAGCAGGAACCTCTCCCAATAGAACTAGGAGATGATTTTAGAACAATAATTTGTCCCTCACAGCTCTAGCAGGAACCTCTCCCTATAGAACTAGGAGATGATTTTAGAACAATAACATGTCCCTCACAGCTCCAGCAGCAACCTCTCCCTATGGCAGTAGGAGATGATTTTTGAAAAATAACCTGTCCCTCATAGCACCAGCAGGAACCTTTCCCTATAGAAAAAGAAGATTATTTTACAACAATAATCTGTCCCTCACAGCACCAGCAGGAACCTCTCCCTATAGCAGTAGGAATGATTTTAGAACAATAATCTGTCCCTCACCACACCAACAGGAACCTCTCCCTATAGCAGTAGGAGATGATTTTAGAACAATAATTTGTCCTTCACAGCACCAGCAGGAACCTCTCCCTATAGAACTAGCAGATGATTTTAGAACAATAATCTGTCCTTCACAGCACCATCAGACCTGTGCTGGAATAAACATCTTTCGCCCAAACCACCACAGCCCATCTCTGAGAGTAAGTTGGGTATCCTTGTTGTCCGTGGCGCTGGCCAGCACCCGACGGATCTGAGAGAGTAGGTCTTCATCGGATAGGAGAAAGTTCCGTGCCAGGAGGATGGTGTCAGGTGGGGTGGTATTGCCTGGCTCTGTGAACATCCGCGAAAGGGCATCGGGCTTGCTGTTTTTAGAACCTGGGCGAAAGTTCAGATGGAAGTTGAACCTGGAGAAGAACAGGGCCCAACGGGCTTGTCGAGGCCTCAGCCTCTTTGCTGTTCGGAGGTACTCCAGGTTCTTGTGATCCGTGAAGATGAGGATCGGATGAGAAGCACCTTCCAGCAAGTATCGCCACTCCTCGAGAGCCGATTTGATCGCCAGTAGTTCCCTATCTCCCACATCGTAATTCCGCTCCGGTGCGGTTAATTTCCTGGAAAAAAGGCTACTGGATGAAGCAGGGCTTTGGGACCCTGGCGTTGAGACAGAATAGCCCCCACCGCTGTTTCCGAGGCATCCACTTCAAGGACATACGGTAGAGCTGGGTCCGGGTGTTTCAGAATGGGTGTGGAGGTAAACAGGGACTTGAGCTTCTGAAAAGTGGCCTGAGCCTCCGGTGACCAATGGTATCGGGTGTTTTGACGGGTCAGTCGTGTGATGGGCTCCACAATAGCGGAAAATCCCTTGATGAATTTACGATAAAAGTTTGCGAAGCCCACAAACCTTTGAACCCCCTTCCCGTCTGCTGGTGCGGGTCATTCTAGGATAGTCGAGACCTTTTGAGGATCCATGTGAATGCCTGTGGTGGAGATGATTAACCCCAGAAAGTGCATGCTGGGTTGCTCAAAAGAACACTTTTCGGCCTTGGCGTATAAGCCGTGCTGCCGAAGACGCCCAAGAACCTTGGTGACATGCCTGCGGTGTTCTTCCAAGGAAGTGGAAAAAATCAAAATATCATCCAAATAGGCAATTACAAAAAGATCCAGAAAGTCCCGGAACACGTCATTAACGAAGTGTTGGAAAGTAGCCGGGGCATTGCATAGACCGAAGGGCATCACCAAGTATTCATAGTGCCCGAAACGGGTACGGAATGCTGTTTTCCATTCGTCTCCTTCCTTGATACGAATGAGATTATATGCCCCTCGGAGATCGAGTTTTGTAAAGATGGTTGCCGCCCCTAGCCGCTGGAAAAGTTCCGGGACCAAAGGTAGGGGGTAACGATTTTTAATAGTCACCCGGTTGAGCTCCCTGTAGTCAATACATGGCCGGAGAGTGTGGTTCTTTTTTTCTACGAAGAAAATACCGGCTCCGGCCTGTGAGGTAGATGGCCGGATGAATCCTTTCTTTATATTTTCGTCCAGATAGGACTTGAGAGCTACCAGTTCAGGCTCGGAGAGGGGGTAGATCCTCCCGAACGACACTTCTGCTCCGGGTAGTAGCTCTATGGGGCAGTCATAAGGCCTATGTGGCGGCAGCTTATCTGCCCCTTTCTTACTAAAAACTTCCAGAAATGGGTGATAGGCCTGGGGGAGAAGGGTCCGGACGTCGGGTTCAGGTTCGGAATCCAGGCTGAGAAGTGTGGGACCAGTTCCAGCTCGGGGACTCAGGCAGTGCTGATGACAATAGGCTGACTGGAATTGGACGACTCCGGTGGTCCAGTCAATGCTGGGGTTATGGGCCTGGAACCAGGATGATGGGGCAGAGAGGAGATTTGATGGCATCCAGCCGCAGGCGTTCTTGGTGACCATCCAAGGTGCAGGAGAGGAGAGGGAACGTTTCGTGGGTAACAGTCCCAGATTTAATGGGCGACCCATCGGCCAAACGGATCACTAGCTTTTATGTCTTGAGTTGGAGGGGAATGCGGTGCAGGGCAACAAAATCTTGATCAATAAAACAACTGCATGCCCCCGAGTCAAGGATTGCTGGAACTGTAATACTCCCTCCGGGAAGCTGTAAAGAGAGAGAGATGGTAAGTATGAGCAGGAGAACTGGGACATTTAGACAGGTCCCGAGAGACTGTGATCAAGCACTTACTGCGCTTCGCGGGGCATGTCCTGACCATGTGGCCAGGTTCCCCACAGTAGAGACAGAGGTTCAATTGGAACCGCCGCTGTCTTTCCTCAGTACTGAGGGAAGGCCGGAGCAATCCGATCTGCATGGGTTCAGAAGTGTCCTGTGGAGAGGAGGAGGAGGAAGTCGGTGGAAAGAAGGTGGTGTCGGGTAGCCGGGAGCCCGAGGAAGCATCCAGGTGAGGCGCCGATCAATAGAGATGGCCAAGGTGATCAGCTCCTCCAGGGTCTTAGGGATCCCCACTCGCGCCAGCTCATCCTTCAGAGGTTCCGAGAGTCCCATGCGGAACTGGAATAGGAGAGCCGCGCTGCCCCAGGCTGTATCCGAGCTCCAGCGCCGGAATTCAGCGGCATAGTCCGCCACTGGGCGACGTCCCTGCTGGAGGGTGTGCAGAGCAACTTCTGCGGTGACAGCTAAGTGGGGGTCTTCGTACAGCTGCGCCATGGCCTGGAAGAAGACTGCAGCGGACGCTACTTCAGGAGCATTTTGCTCCCATAGCCTGAGAGCCCAGGCCTGGGGTTCACCCTGCAAGAGGGAGATAATGAATCCGACCTTCGTGCTTTCCAGAGAAAACGTGCGTGACTGCAGTCCTAGGTATAAGTCGCACGCACTTCGGAAGACCCAGAACTTGCGCCGGTCCCTGGAGAACTTGTCTGGCAGCGGGAGCTTGGGTTCCGAGGGCAGGGCCACAATGGTACGGCCCGCAGAGGCACCGGAGGCCGGAGCGGTAGAAGTTCCTGCACCCGCTCTTCTAGCCGGGTGTATCCTTCCTGTAGATTCTTGACGGTTTGGGTCAGGCCGGCAAGGTGTGCACACAAGTCATCCATGGTGGAGCGGGTTCCCTGCGCAGACTCAGTCATGGCTGCTCGTTTCTGTCACGTACCTGAAGGTGGAGTCTGTCTTGTGCAGGGAACAACCGCTCTTGCGCACCCGATTCAAGGACCCCTGGTAGTGGGGACAGAGGCCCAAGAGTGCGGGATGGCACGAGGGCCGGAGGGTCACCGATGATGTAGCGAAGCTCCAGGAGGTGTGCAGGTAGAAGGATGGTCGTTCAGGCTGGGTCGGCAACAGACAGGCAGGAAGGTACAAAAGGGTCAGGCAAAAGAGTAGTCAAAGTCCAAGCAAGGTTCGTTAAACGGGCGGGCAGCAGAGGTACAAGGGAGCAGACAATCGGATGGTCGTGGATAGCCGGGGTCGGTGCAGGCAGCAGACAGCAGGTCGGGACAAGCCGGGTCAAACAGGAGGCAGAACAACAGAGGAACAGGTATCGGAGGCTGAGGCTCACAGGTCGGGAACGCTGTAGAATGAGCAGCACTTGTCTCCAGAGTCTCCAGGTTTAAATAGGCCCGTTTGGCGCCGTTTCCGTCGCGTGCGCGCGCACACGGTCGCGCACAGGCACGCGCGAGCGCGCACGGGAGCGCACGAACGCGCACAGATGTGCGCACCACCGCGGAAATGCCAGGACCAAGCAGAAATTGTTCCTTTTCCTAACACTGTCCCTCACAGCACCAGCAGGAACCTCTCTCTATAGAACTAGCAGATGTTTTTAGAACAATAATTTGTTCCTCACAGCACCAGCAGGGACCTCTCCCTATAGAACTAGGAGGTGATTTTAGAACAATAATCTGTCCCTTAAAGCACTAGCAGGAACCTCTCCCTATAGAACTAGGATATGATTTTAGAACTATAATCTGTCCCTCACAGCACCAGCAGGAACCTCTCCCAATAGAACTAGGAGATGATTTTAGAACAATAATCTGTCCCTCACAGCTCTAGGAGGAACCTCTCCCTATAGAACTAGGAGATGATTTTAGAACAATAACCTGTCCCTCACAGGACCAGCAGGAACCTCTCCCTATAGCAGTAGGAGATGATTTTAGAACAATAACATATCCCTCACAGCACCAGCAGGAACCTCTCCCTATAGAACTAGCAGATTATTTTAGAACAATAATCTGTCCCTCACAGCACCAGCAGGAACCTCTCCCTATAGCAGTAGGAATGATTTTAGAACAATAATCTGTCCCTCACAACACCAGCAGGAACCTCTCCCTATAGCAGTAGGAGA
>BLSH010396621.1:92170-104175 GCA_018402905.1 Glandirana rugosa
GATCAAGATATCCCTCTCCAAGGACGATCACGACATTCCCTGTCTAATAAGAATATTTTAGTAGAGGATCAAGATATCCCTCTCCAGGGACGACCACTACACTCCTTGTCTAATAACAAGATTTTAGTAAGGATGACGATATCCATCTCCGAGGGTGCCCACAACACTTCCTGTCTAATAACAAGATTTTAGTAGACGATCCAGATATCCCTCTCCGAGGACGACCACGACACTCCCTGTTTAATAACAAGATTTTAGTAGACGATCAAGATATCCCTCTCCAAGGACGACCACGACACTCCCCGTCTAATAACAAGATTTTAGTAAGCAGTAGGAGATGATTTTAGAACAATAATCTGCCCCTCACAGCACCAGCAGGAACCTCTCCCTATAGAACTAGCAGATGATTTTAGAACAATAATTTGTCCCTCACAGCACCAGCAGGAGCCTCTCCCTATAGACCTAGCAGATGATTTTAGAACAATAATCTGTCCTTCACAACACCCGTGGGAGCCTCTACCTATAGCAGTAGGAATGATTTTAGAACAATAATCTGTTCCTCACATCACCAGCAGGGACCTCTCCCTATAGAACTAGGAGATGATTTTATAAGAATAATCTGTCCCTTACAGCACTAGCAGGAACCTCTCCCTATAGAACTAGGAGATGATTTTAGAACATTAATTTGTCCCTCACAGGAGCAGCAGGAACCTCTCCCTATAGCATTAGGAAATGATTTTAGAACAGTAATCTGTGCCTCACAGCACTAGCAGGAACCTCTCCCTGTTGAACTAGGAGATGATTTTAGAACAACAATCTGTCCCTTACAGCACCAGCAGGAACCTCTCCCTATAGAACTAGGAGATGATTTTAGAACAATAGTCTGTACCTCACAGCACCAGCTGGAGCCTCCCCCTATAGAACTAGCAGATGATTTTAGAACAATAATCTGTCACTCGCAGCACCAGCAGGATCCTGTCCCTATTGAAGTAGGAGATGATTTTACAACAATAATCTGTCCCTCACAGCACCAGCAGGAACCTCTACCTATAGAACTAGCAGATCATTTTAGAACAATAATCTGTCACTCACATCACCAGCAGGAACCTCTTCCTATAGCAGTAGGAATGATTTTAGAACAATAATCTGTCCCTCACAGCACCAGCAGGGACATCTCCCTATAACAATAGGAGATGATTTTACAACAATAATCTGTCTCTCACAGCACCAGCAGGAACCTCTCCCTATAGCAGTAGGAGATGATTTTAAAACAGTAATCTGTCCCTCACAGCACTAGCAGGAGCCTCTTCCTATTGAACTAGGAGATTATTTTAGAACAATAATTTGTCCCTCACAGCACCAGCAGGGACCTCTCCCTATAACAGTAGGAGATGATTTTACAACAATAATCTGTCCCTCACAGCATCAGCAGGAACCCCAACCTATAGCAGTAGGACAGGATTTTAGAACAGTAATCTGTCCCTCACACAACTAGCAGGAACCTCTCCCTATTGAACTAGGAGATGATTTTAGAACAATAATCTGTCCCTTACAGCACCAGCAGGAACCTCTCCCTTTAGAACTAGGAGATGATTTTAGAACAATAGTCTGTCCCTCACAGCACCAGCAGGAAACTCTCCCTTTAGAACTAGCAGATTATTTTAGAACAATAATCTGTCCCTTACACTAGCAGGAACCTCTCCCTATAGAACTAGGAGATGATTTTAGAACAATAATCTGTCCCTCACAGCACCAGCAGGAACCTCTCCCTATAGCTGTAGGAGATGATTTTAGAACAATAATCTGTCCCTCACAGCACCAGCAGTATGCACTCCCTATAGAACTAACAGATGAATGTAGAACAATAATCTGTCCCTCACAGCACCAGCTGGAACCTCTCTCTATAGCAGTAGGAATGATTTTAGAACAATAATCTGTCCCTCACAGCACCAGCAGGAACCTCTCCCTATAGCAGTAGGAATGATTTTAGAACAATAATCTGTCCCTCACAGCACTAGCAGGAACCTCTCCCTATAGCATTTGGAGATGATTTTTAGAACAGTAATCTGTGCCTCACAGCACTAGCAGGAACCTCTCCCTATTGAACTAGGAGATGATTTTAGAACGATATTCTGTACCTCACAGCACCAGCTGGAACCTCCCCCTATAGAATTAGCAGATGATTTTAGAACAATAATATGTCCCTCACAGCACCAGCAGGGACCTCTCCCTATAACAGTAGGAGATGATTTTAAAACAGTAATCTGTCCCTCACAGCACTAGCAGGAGCCTCTTCCTATTGAACTATTAGATTATTTTAGAACAATAATCTGTCCCTTATAGCAACAGCAGGAACCTCTCCCTATAAAACTAGGAGATGATTTTACAACAATAATCTGTCCCTCACACATCAGCAGGAAACTCAACCTATAGCAGTAGGAGATGATTTTAGAACAGTAATCTGTCCCTCACAGAACTAGCAGGAACCTCTCCCTATTGAACTAGGAGTTGATTTTAGAACAATAATCTGTCCCTTACAGCACCAACAGGAACCTCTCCCTTTAGAACTAGGAGATGATTTTAGAACAATAGTCTGTCCCTCACAGCACCAGCAGGAACCTCTCCCTATAGAACTGGCAGATGATTTTAGAACAATAATCTGTCCCTCACAACACCAGTAGGAACCTCTCCCTATAGCAGTAGGAATGATTTTAGAAGAATAATCTGTCCCTTACAGCACTAACAGGAACCTCTCCCTATAGAACTAGGAGATGATTTTAGAGCAATAATTTGTCCCTCACAGCACTAGCAGGAACCTCTCCCTATAGAACTAGGAGATGATTTTAGAACAATAATCTGTCCCTCACAGCACCAACAGGAACCTCTCCCTATAGAATTAGCAGATGATTTTAGAACAATAATTTGTCCCTTACAGCACCAGCAGGAACCTCTCCCTATAGAACCAGGAGATGATTTTTGAACAATAATCTGTCCCTTACAGCACCAGCAGGGCCATATTACATCGGCAATCTGTACCTTACAGCGCCGGCAGCATGCTCTGCCTACACTAGCCTGAGACCATGTGACACGCGGCATACCTGACTCCAGCTCATATAGAGGCTGGGTCACATGATGCACTGGCCAATCACAGCCTTGCCTTTAGTAGGCATGGCTGTGACGGCTTCTAAGGGCAAACGATTAAAACGCTTGTTAATTGGTGGCCCTGCAGCTATAGAAAAGGCGCGCAAAATACCCGAACACCGAACCTGATCCCAGACTTTTTTTGAAATGTTCGGAATCAGGTTTGTGGCATGGACACCCCAAAGTCCGGTGCGTTTCGCTCAACTCTACAGATGGGCTGTGTCAGTTTGTGACTCTATCTTTCTGCTTACATGGGGCCCTGGACTCATTCCTTAAAATTGTGCACCCCATTGCTAAGCCCCCACAAAACATATATCAGTGTTGTCATTTTTAGTTTTGATGGGGATTCCTATCTACAGGTGTTCCAGGCAGGCCTAGACCCCAAGCATAATACCAGGTTAGTAGCCAATCCAATTGTGTGATAGGTCTGCAAGAAGCCCAGTATCTGGGATACAGCATTGGTGCTTGGGGTGGTTTTGGGGGGGGGGGGGGTTGTTCATAAAGCCAAAATGGATAAGACTGAAACAATTAAAAGTTGTTCCCAATTCATTTAAAAAAACAGATTAGAGCCTTCCCAGGGATTGTAGGATACTGATGGAAGTTTGTACCCAAATTTTGCTACTACAACAAATCTCACCAAGTCTAATTTAATCAAATGTTTATTTCAGTCTCAAAAGAGTTATTATTGTTCTTTGCAGCATTAAAAAAAATAAATAAATAATCTAATGATCTGCTCTGAGTAATTAATCCCATTGGAATAAATCATTAAAGTAACTGATCATAAATGTATAAAAGGACCCGAGAACAATCCCTAAGATGTAACCGTAAGAGAAACCTCTGCCGGAGCATGGAACATCAAGAATGACTCATTCCGTGTTATAGCGCCGATCACCGTATTCCCAGGACGAATGGTGAGGCACAGAATATTCCATCTGTATCATTAATGATGACTTTCTATAGACAGCTGAGATCTGACATACAGAATGATTTATGATTGTTTTACTGATTGATGTTTTATCATTTGTTATCAGTTTGTTATACCTGAGCTCCTTACAGGGACACAAAACACAACTCCCATCATCTCCATTAACCACTTCAGCCCCGGTGGGATTTCACAGTTTAGGAGCAGAACACGTTTTGCGATTCGGCACTGCGTCACTTTAACTGACAATTGCACGGTCGTGCAAAGTTGTACACAAACGAAACTTGCATCCTTTTTTTACCACAAATTGATCACCTCTGCGTCATTTCTGATCACCGCTACAAACAAAAGAAGAGCGACAATTTTGCAAAAAAAAAAAACAAATTGCTTACTTTTTGCTAGAGAAAATTTAGTACTGTCTGTGATACTTTTTTTATTTGCGCTAACATAAAATTTCTCAGGACAAGCTTTCGGGGTATCTCCCCTTCTTCAAGGTCCAAGCAGTACTGAATAAAAACTGTTTTAGCCAAATGTTAAAAAAAAGAGAAAAAAAAGAGAAAAAAACCTCTAAGGGAAAGGAAAAACAAACAAATACAGATCAATGTATAAGGCCATGGTAATGAAGCTAGCTGCAGAGATAGTGAGATAAGACAGGCGGAGTGATGGACTGGGGAGGGGAAGGGGGGGTGACAGTCACAGAGGGGGTTCTAAAACTTAAGAATAATGAGTGAGAAAACGTATATCCAAGTTTATTTTTAATCCGGAGACTTTGCGGTATGAGATTCCTCTTTTTGCATCTTGAGAGAAAGAAAATGTCACTGTTACTTTTTGCTAAAATACAAATAAAAAAAAAAACCTAATTTTTTTCCATCGGTTTTGGCCGATTTATATTCTTCCTCATATTTTTGGTTAAAAAAAATCACATTCAGCGTTTATTGATTGGTTTGCGCAAAAGTTGCCGCGTTTACGGACGATGAGAATTCATTTCTGGGGTTTTAATTTTTTTTTTTTTTTTTTTACTGGTTCAAAGGTTTTTATTTTTCCATGTTCACAACTTACAATACATGACAATGATTGAAGAGTACAATCTGAGAAGTAAAGTGTACATACAAATGTTTTGTTAAGGAACATAGTTGTTGCTTACAGTCAGCTCATGCTCTGGTTATGGCATTCCAATAGTGCTGTGCACGTAAGGTACCCCAATGGGGACAAATCTGTGCCCAACGTGGCAACCATCTATTGGAAGAGTACATAGAGGAGTAAAACATTACGCTAGTTATAACTCACTTTAGAAAATGTTCTACGCATTCTGACTTATCGTTAAGTAAGTATATTTTATCACACAGTGTACACTTTACGGTTCTCGTGCGACTCAGGTCTACTAGTAGTCAAATATAGAGGGGTATAGCCCAGTAAAAGAGGGAATAAGGAAAAGAAAAAAGAGAAGAGAGAGAAGAATTTAATAGAGTCCGCGCGTCCACGTCCGCCCTCCAGCCAGCCGCTCCAGCTAAGTTTCACAGATGTTTACCATGGCAATAAAACAGACTGGTCAAACGTGCAGGGTAAGCAATGTGTGATCCAAGGCTCCCATATCTGCGTAAATTTGGTGTCACGATCCTTTTCTAACGCTTCATGTTTAGCATGGATCATAAAATTAGTGGTCCTATGTTTGACTTCGGCAAATACTAATGTGGGGGATTTCCAGGCTTTGGCTATGACTTGCTTGGTAGCCGTGAGTAGATGCACAAAAAGCTTAAATTGTGTGCGCGACAGTTCCTCTGGTTTCAAATTTAGTAGTGCCACTGATGGGTCGAGAGGAAGTGAGATGCCCAACATGGTGGAGGCCAACTGAAATACTTTTTCCCACAGTGCAGTCACAACAGGACATGTCCACCAGGTATGGAAATATGTTCCTGGTTCTGGGCATCCCCTAAAGCAATTTTGTTGGTATCCCGGGACAAATTTAGCTATTCTGGCTGGAACTAGGTACCATCTAGACAAGACTTTTTAGTTGGTTTCAAAGGCCAGGATACTGGGGGAAGATGATTTAGTGGCGGCCCATATACCGTTCCAATCGGACTGCTCTAGTTCCCGTCCCAAATCTTCCTCCCATTTCTTAGTGTATGAAGGCCTAGTTTGGCTAAAGATTGAGATCATGTGTGTGTATAATGAGGAAATAATTCCTCTGGCGTGTGGGTCTTTTTTACAAAATGCTTCGAAGGGAGAGAGATAAGATATCTGGGTCTCATTTTGAAGTGAGTGTGTAAAGAAGTGCTTGATTTGGAGGTATCTAAATCGTTCAGTTGAAGGGAGGTGGAAGGATTCTGAGAGATCAGAAAAAGAACGAAAAGATCTATGGTCAACTAGATGATGTAGCCTGATTAGTCCAGCTGTAGTCCAAGTTCTAAAGCTATTAGGCGACTCCCAGGCCGGCCGGAAACTTGGGTTTTTCATATAGGAGAGGAGGGGATTGTGGGAAGACAGTAAGTTATATCAGGTTTTGAGTTTGTCCCAAAGGGATAAGGTGTGCTTGAGTACGGGGTGACTTATTTTGCTACGATCTGATGGGTGGAGCCAAAGAAGATTTGCCACTGACAGTGGATCGCATTCCATAGCTTCGATATGCACCCATAGAGGTGTTTCGTGTGTGGTGTGGTATTTAGTCAATGTTGCTAGTTGCCCTGCCCTATAATAGGCCGTAAAGTTAGGTACACCTAAACCGCCATTTGTTTTGGGGAGATATAATGTTTTCCTCGCTACTCTAGGTTTTATTTTACCCCAGATGAAACTCTCTGCTCTCTTTTGCATAAGTCGTAGGATGTGTGAGGGGATCAAAACTGGTAGGACCCTAAAGAGATATAGCATCTTTGGCAGGATAACCATTTTGACTACGTTGATTCTCCCCACCCATGAGATAAGTAGGGAGGACCAAGACTGCATTAAATTTGTGATCTCCTTTAGTGCTCCTGGGAAGTTGGCGGCATACAATTTATAATAATCCGCGGTTATATGAACTCCCAAATATGGGATGGAGGAGGAAGCCCACGGGAATGGAAACGCCCCCCTAGCCATCTCCACCTCCGATGGGGAAAGTGAGATATTCAGAGCCCGCGACTTCCCAGGATTCACTTTCAGGCCTGAAATGTGTGCGAATTTATTTAAGATGGGCAGTAAATTTGGACCAGAAATTTGTGGTGATGTTAAAAACAACAGAATATCGTCTGCAAAAAGACATATTTTGTGTTGGTGACCTCCTATTTCAATCCCAGTTACTTCCTTGGATTCTCTTATTAGGCAGGCTAATGGTTCTATTAATAGGGCAAACAAGAGGGGTGACAGCGGGCATCCTTGCCGTGTGCCCCTTTCTATAGGGAAGGATTCTGAGCTGTAGCCCGCGTATTTGATCTTGGCAATTGGGTTACTGTATAATGCGGATATCCATTTCATGAAATGGGGACCAAATCCCCATGCTGATAGTGTGTAGTGCATATATGCCCATGAGACAGAGTCGAACGCCTTCCTGATGTCCAACGAAAGGAAGCACGCAGGAATCTTTCTTGTTCTAGCGATATAGGCCAGTGAGACTGCTCTGCGTATATTATCGTTAGTCTGTCTTACCGGTATAAATCCTGTTTGATCTCTATGAATCAAACGACCAATTATATTCTTGAGCCTAGTGGCCAGGATCTTCGAAAGTAATTTAATGTCCAAATTTAATAAAGATATAGGCCTATAGTTAGAACAAGATGATTCATCAGTATGCGGCTTAGGCAACATGCATATTGTTGCTGTTAAAGTTTCTTGTCTGAATGAATGACCCTTAAGTATACTATTAAACGCTTTGGTGAGGATTGGGGAGAGGATCTCTGAGAAAGTGCGGTAGTAAAGGGCTGTGAAGCCATCTGGGCCAGGTCTCTTGTTAAGTTTGAGCTCCTTTATGGCTTGTGTAACTTCTTCTACTGAGATTGCCTTATCAATTTGTTCAACTTCGGAGCTATTGACTCTTGGAAGGTTAATTTGGGAAAATAGGGTATTTGCGGCATTTTGATCAAAGGATTGGTTAGCTGTTTAAAGTTTAGTTAGGTGGGACCTAAATTTCCGTACTATTTTCATGGGGTTGCTAGTTAGAGTGTCCCGAGCTATGTTTAGGCGGATCGGTTTACGAGTAGTATTAGCGTTGCGGAGAAGACGCGCTAGGATGGTGTCTGGTTTGTTGGCCTGCATAAAGTATTTATGTCTAGTTCTACGTAAGCTTCTGTCTGCCACCTCGGTAAGAAAGAGGTCATATTCCAGTCTAGCCTTTTCAAGATTTGCATTAGTTGTGGGGTTAGGATTTTGACTAAATTCAAGAGAACAATTATGATATTCAGTTTCGAGTTTGCGTTCTAAGAGTTTGCGTTCTTTATTAAACCTGGTGATTTGTCTTTGAAGTATCCCCCTTAGGACGGGTTTGTGTGCTTCCCACAATGTTAATGGGGTAATATCGGTTGTGTCGTTTATGTTCAGGTATTCAAGAAGGGCTTGCTTGACATCGAAGCAATGGGAGGGTTGTTTCAAGATATGGTCGGGTAGGTGCCAGGAGGTGTCTTGTGATCTTGGTATGGGGGAGGCTAGCGAGGTCATGACCGCACAGTGGTCCGACCACGGGATTGGAAGGATGTTCGAAGAGAGTAATTCTGGGGATAAACCAGTTGTTACAAATATATGATCGATGCGTGAAAAAGTCTTGTGTGGGTGTGAATAAAAGGTATAACGCTTCTTGGCTGGGTTCATTTCGCGCCATGTATCCACTAGATTGTGAGCGTTTAAGAGACGGACGAAAGCTTGTTTGTTGGTTTTATCTGCGGAGACATATGGTGATTTGTCAAGGTACGGGTGTAAGCATTGGTTCGAGTCCCCACATATTATCAGGGATCCCTTTTTGTGGGCTGTTACTATTTGCAGGAGGTTAGAGAGGAAGGGATTTGGGTTTTTGTTCGGTGCATAATAGGAGACTATTGTCACATCTACGTCTAGGATGTGGCCTGATAATATTAGATATCTTCTCTCCGGGTCTGATAATTGAAAAGAGGCCGTGAAGGGAGTGCTTTTATGAAATGCTATTAAGGTGCCCCTTTTTTTTGGTGTGGGCCGAAGCTGTGTATACTTGTGGGTAGTTTGCTCTGAAGGATTTAGGAGCATGTTGGGCTGCAAAATGAGTTTCTTGTAGGCAAACTACCTGTGCTTTTTGTGAATTTAAATATCTGAATGCCTTGGTGCGTTTTTGGGGTATATTGAGTCCCTGCACGTTTAGTGACAGAATGCTTAGTGGTGCCATGGTACATGTTGTGTAAATAGGTTCTTACCGGACTGGAAGCTCCAGATGGCGGGACGGGCAGGCCACGCGAACTCTTGAGGTGGAGATGAACAGAAAAGTGAGACTAGAGTGAGAAGAGAGAAGAGGTTTAGTATATCACAGTATAAAAGAAACATTATACCGTTAAAAATTGTTTCAACTGGTAACAAGTCCTGCCGTGAGGGGAATTCCCCAACTGCAGTAGGGTAGCAGCTATCTGTGTGAGCCCATATAATATATGGGGGCTGACGCAGATAGCCTGGTGGGCGCATGGAACAACTGCACCGGAGCCTGGACCTGGATAATAGCAAATAAGAGTAAAAAACTTATGAAACTGCAGCTTTAACTTTGCAACAAAACCAGGGGAGTAAGAGGTGCCAACTAATAGGGGTATGGAGTATGCACTTGAAAGAGAACTGGACCTCTGTTAACTAGGTCTATCAACTCCTGGGATAACGAGGGGTCTACTTGGGTGAACCTAGTGATGCTGCCTTGGCAGCAGCCAAGGGAGAGTGATAAAGTTTTGCAAAGGGACAATGCTATTAAGGGAAAGCGTTCATGTCCTCGAATTAGTTCCGTATGGTGATTCATATCGGTTGTATTTTGCATGGTATCCGTATGATTATGATGCATCCACTGGGGTATGCTATACAGGCACTCTAACTGTGGCAGTGTGAGATTCAGGATACATGCACCATGAACAGTTATCGAGTCAATTATAGGTTTCTGTTTTCCAGGTTATGGGTTGACTCTGGCAAAAGTTATTTGTAGGGTGAGGGTATAAAAAGGGGTACTGTTCTAAATCAAACAGGAAAGTCTGTCAGTTACAAATTGGAGGAGGATCCACAGTAAGATGTAAAACCTGATCTGGACAGGAATAACTTATCTGGATGCTCCATAAGCCTCTTTGTTTGGAGGATAAAGGGGGTCCGCAGGGGTACCCATCTCGGGTTTTGTGGGTGTTAGTTCAAAAGGTTAAAGCCCATATGGCTTAAGTGGGAGTGTTCAAGAGGAGATTAGGCAGCTATTTCAGTCCATGGTATCCTCTTGGTCCTGGAGTTGCGGTCCTAGGCGGCTGCGTTTGTGAGCGTGTGATTCCCTTTGTTTTCCCGGGGAAGAGAAGGCTTTGGTGGGGGAGGTGCCCGCTGATCTGCGGCGAGATGCTCCTGGTTGTTGGTTCTGCTCCTCTGTAAGGTGCAGTTCTTGCATGGAATGTTGTAGTTCTTCCAGGGTATAGCATCTATATTTTAATCCATTGTACGTGTATAGAGAAGGGGAATCCCCAGTGGTAAATAATTTGCTTTTGTTGCAATACGTTCAGGAGGGGCTTCATAGCTTTGCGTTTTGAGATGGTTATTTGCGATATATCAGGAAAGATTTGGTACTGGTGTCCCTGGAAGAATAGATCACCTTTATCGCGTGCAGCTGTTAGTAATTGTTCCTTTGTGCGATAAAAATGCAGTTTTGCGATAATATCTCGCGGAGGTCCATCTTGCTTTTTTGGTGCAAGTGCTCTGTGAACCCTGTCCATCTAAGCGCTCTATGGGTATTGCTGGTTGCAACTCCTGAAACAGGGCTGTTATTGCTGATTGTACATCTAGCACTGTTTCTGGTATTCCTCTTATGCGCAGATTAGACCTTCTCTCCCTGTTCTCTATATCTTCCAGCTTATTTTGTAATGACATGTTTTCTTCCTTCAGGTTCTCCACCTCAGCCATATAACTCTGGGTAATATTCTCCAGCTCCTCAGCTTTCTCTTCTAGTGCAGCGGTGCGGGCTCCCAGCTCTCTAATCTCCCTGGTGAGACTGCTAGTAATATGCTCCGAGGTCTGGCGCAGGGCCTTGTGAAACATGCGTTCTATTTGTTTCAGAAGAACGGGGGAGGCCTCCGAACCCGGATCCAGACAAGGGGAGAATGAGAGTTCAGTGTCCGAGTCATCTGGGAGGGAGAGGGTCTCAGAGATTTGTTTGTGTGGCTTCGGCCCGCTGCTACCGCTGGCTTGATGTGTCGCCGCCATTTTAAGTGAGCCGCGTGTCAGGGCCTCTTTAATGGTGGAGGCTTTGTATTTAGCCTTCGATCCCCCGTGGACCATTTTTACCTTATCTGGTGCCGAGATGTAGTCCTGGCTGTCTGGTGATGTCTTGACAGGGTTTTCTGTGCTGCAGCTCTGTTTTAAACGGGTCCTTTATGGCTCCGTGAAGCGGAGAGCTAGGCGTGCATGTCCGCTCGGTCCGGCTCCGCGCATGGGTATATTAATTTTTTTTTTTTACTAGTAATGGCGGCGATCTGCGATTTTTAGTGGTACTGCGATATTGCAGCGGACATGTCGGAGCATTTTTACCCTTTTTTGGGACCATTGGCATTTATACAGCGATCAGTGTTATAAAAATGCACTGATTACTGTGTAAATGGCATTGGCACTGAAGGAATTTTTTTTTTTTTTTTTTTACCACATCAGCAGATTTCCTGGACCTCTTTCAGTTCAGCTTTATTCTCATGCTGTGTCCAAGGTATAATCAGATCATAGTGGTCTTTCTGCTTTTATTTCATCAAAAATAGTATTTATATAAATCCACATCCCTATATCCCTTGTCTTACTGCTTTAT
>BLSH010396621.1:104185-123129 GCA_018402905.1 Glandirana rugosa
TCTTTTGGGACAGTTCTGTAGTGGTCTGTCGGTCCTGATGTAGAGCCGTGGTCTATTCCATTTTTACCAGGTGCCCCCTAGCTTCCGATTTATGTTTCGGAGGTGGTAATTTCTCCGGGACTGTGCGCCGAGTGAATTTTACCGCCGCTGTGTAGTTCGGTCGCCATCGTCGCCCGGCTTCGGTGTGTTTGTTTAGAGACTCTGGGAGAGGGAGGGTCTACTGAGCCTGTGACTTGAGAGTAAGAGGGGAACAGACCTAGGCCCAAGCCTCCGGAGGGGGCAAGAAGACTTTGTTTATCTTGCGTACAAAGTGTTCCGGGACGCGGTCTGGAGCCTCGTATAATGATCGTCAGAGAATGGTGGAGGCTTTGTATTTAGCCTTCGATCCCCCGTGGACCATTTTTACCTTATCTGGTGCCGAGATGTAGTCCTGGCTGTCTGGTGATGTCTTGACAGGGTTTTCTGCGCTGCAGCTCTGTTTTAAACGGGTCCTTTATGGCTCCGTGAAGCGGAGAGCTAGGCGTGCATGTCCGCTCGGTCCGGCTCCGCGCATGGGTATATTAATTTTTTTTTTTTACTAGTAATGGCGGCGATCTGCGATTTTTAGTGGTACTGCGATATTGCAGCGGACATGTCGGAGCATTTTTACCCTTTTTTGGGACCATTGGCATTTATACAGCGATCAGTGTTATAAAAATGCACTGATTACTGTGTAAATGGCATTGGCACTGAAGGAATTTTTTTTTTTTTTTTTTTACCACATCAGCAGATTTCCTGGACCTCTTTCAGTTCAGCTTTATTCTCATGCTGTGTCCAAGGTATAATCAGATCATAGTGGTCTTTCTGCTTTTATTTCATCAAAAATAGTATTTATATAAATCCACATCCCTATATCCCTTGTCTTACTGCTTTATTTCCTCCCCCTTTCCCTCCCTCTCTCCTCCCTCCCCCCTTCCCCCTCCTCCCTCTCCCACCCCATCCCCTCAGGTCTTCCATATTTCTTTCTTTTGCAGGTCCTGTTCCAGTCTTGGTCTCATTATTTCCACGTATTTTTTTGTTTTTTTGAATCTAGCCCATTCTTCCCATTTTTTTTCCCCTACTTCTTTTTCCTTTTCATCTGAATATTTTAGTCTCTCCATGTTGGCCGCTCCATCTACCCTGATGCACCATAGATCTAGATCTGGGGGCTCCTTTTTATTCCACCATTTGGGGATTAAACTTTTGGATACGTTAAGGAGGGTCGGCACTAATGATCTCAGATATTTTTTAATAGGACCCGAGCCACCGTGAAAAAGGCATATCCAAGGGTCTGCTTCTATTTTTTCTTTTGTAATCAGCTCTATTATTTCTCTTATATCATCCCAAAATTTTTTTATCACAGGGCAGTCCCACCATAGGTGTGCCATTGTACCCTTTATATTGCATCCTTTCCAACAGTGGTCCGTTCCTTCCTTTTGATATTTAGCTACCTTGTTTGGAGTCAGGTACCATCTAGCCATGCATTTGTAATTCATCTCTCTAGTCTGGCTATCCACTGTGGTTCCATTAATGCTGGTTATTATCCTTTCCCACTGCCGGTTAGTCTTCTGTGATCCCAATTCAGTTTCCCACTTACCCATATATGGAGGTCGCTCTTCTTCTCCTAGCCCCAGTAAGATCTTATACATATTGGAGACCCCTCCTCTCTTATTTGTTGTCTCACATAATTTCTCTATTGGTGTAAGGTCCTTTTCTGATCTCACTGGTTGAGGGAGCGCCGCCACAAAGTGTTTTAATTGAGAATATCTCCACGTGTCTATTTTACTGAATTTATCGCTTTGTTGTAACTCTCCCAGTGATTTAATTACCCCTCTATTCATTATATCTCTTAATTTTAGTGCTCCATCTTTTATCCATTTCCCCACCCACTTCTCTTGCCCCGGTAAAAAATAGTCCGTTCCACAAAGTGGAGTGAGTGGTGAATTGTATTTCCAGTTTCCCTTCTTCATTGTGTCATCCCATATTTTCAGTGCATTATGTGTGATCTCGTTTGTGTTATTATCCAATCTTCTAAACTCTGGTGGGATCCATATTATCTTCTCTAACTGTGTTTTGCATATTCTGCTCTCTAATGTGACCCATTTTTTCCCTCCCTCTTTCTGTGCCCAAGTTATCACCCGTGCCATGATGTTTGCTTTATAATATTTTTTTATATTCGGTAGTGCCATCCCCCCCCCCTATTTTTCTCCCTATTCAGTATTGACATTTTTATTCGTGGTTTTTGGTTTTTCCATATAAACCTTGATATTATTTTCTTTATGACCTGGAAGAACTCTTGTGGGATGTGAATGGGCAGCATCTGAAATTTGTATACTATTTTTGGGAGAATACTCATCTTGACCGCTTTTATTCGCCCTGTCCAAGACATTGGCCTGTACATCATCTTCCTCACTTCTTCCTTTATTTCATTCAATAGGGGGACAAAATTGGCTGTATATAGTCCTGTTCTTGTTGCCGTTATTTTTACTCCTAAGTATTTTATTTCCTGCTTATTCCACTTAAAGGGAAAGTCTCTTTGGAGCTCCCTCCTTTCCTGTGCCCCTACCTTTATCTCAAGAACCTCCGACTTGCAGTGATTTATCTTAAAATTTGATAGTTCCCCATAGTTCCCCATCACTTCCAATAATTTGTGGATGGTTTCCCTTGGCCTACTGAAATACACTAATAGGTCGTCTGCATATGCAGCGACCTTGTGTTCCTCCTCCCCTACTTTGAAACCCCTTATTTCCTTGTGATTCCTTATCACTGCAAGTAGTGGTTCCAACGCCAGTACAAATAGGATTGGGGACAGGGGACAACCCTGTCTCGTCCCATTTTGCATTTCAAAGGGCCTTGACAATTCCCCATTTATCCTGACTCTTGCTTTCGGTTTCTCGTATAAGGCCCTAATCCAATTTATCATTTTACTGCCCAGGCCTATGTTCTCCAACGTCTGAAACATAAAGTCCCAGTCTACCCTGTCAAATGCCTTTTCAGCATCTATTGACAGGAGTAGACTGGGGCCTCCCCCTCTTTCCCTTTCCTGGAGCAACAATAGAGTTCTTATTCCGTTATCTCTACCTTCCCTCCCAGGTACGAAACCCACTTGATCCTCTTTTATTATATTTTTTACTACTTTTTTTATTCTAGTGGCCATGATTTTTGAAAATAGCTTGGTGTCCGCGTTTAATAGGGACATAGGCCTATAGCTGGAGCATAGTCCTTTCTCCTTTCCCTCCTTAGGAATTACCGTTATAGTGGCTAGTAGGGATTCGCTTCTTATACCCCATTTACTACCAATCCCATTCATGTATTTACACATCCTTGGGATTAGTATCTCTTTAAACTTTTTATAGTATACTATAGGAAGGCCGTCTGGCCCTGGGCTTTTCCCCTGTGCCGTATCCACCATTGCTGCCTCTATCTCCTCTGTTGTTATCTCACGCTCCATATCTTCCACCTCCTCCCTACCTATCTGTGGCATATCCGCCTGTTTTAAAAATTTTTGGATTTTCTCCCTCTTCTGTGTTTTTTCCCCTGGCTCTATCCCGCCTTTCCTCACTGCATATAGTTTACTATAATATTCCCGGAAGGTATCCGCTATCTCTTCTGTCTTGTATTTAACTTGACCTGTTTCATTTTGGATTTTCTCTATATAATTCCTTGATTTTTTCCTATTTAGGATCCTGGCCAGATGTTTCCCTACTTTATCTCCCCCTAGGTATCTTTCTTTTTTAATATGATTATATATAATACGGTTTTCCTGTTCTATTAGGTCTTTAAGTTCCTCCCTTTTCTCCAATAATATCTTTAATACCTCCATCCTCATCCCTTTTTTTTTTATGATCCTGTTCTAAATCGTGTATTCTTTTTATTAAATCCTCTTTTTTTTTCCTCCTTTCTTTCTTTTTTCCTATATCCATCGCGAGCCTTACCCCTCTTATGTATGCCTTATGGGCCTCCCAGATTATTGGGTCAGGTATCTCTTCTGAGGTGTTGGTTTCGAAAAAACTAACCAGTTCTGCCCTAATACGTCTTACCGTGTCTTCCTCTTTAAGTAGTTCTTCATTTATTCTCCAATTGTTCTCTTTTTTTAAGTAGTTCCCCAGGTCCATCTCCAGTGTCACCGGACCATGATCCGAGATTGTGGTTATTTCTATACTTGTTTTCGCCACCCTTTCCAATTCTCTATGTTCCACCAGAATATAGTCTATTCTGGAGTACGTCCCGTGCACAGGGGAATAAAAGGTGTAATCTCTCTCTTTCGGATGTCCTGCCCTCCAGGCATCGATCAGTTGATTCTGAGATATCTTCCTTTTTATTCTTCCTCTCTTTATATTTGAGATCCCCTGTGCACGGGACGTACTATCCCACATTTGGTCCAGGCTAAAATTGAAATCCCCTGCTACAATTACTAAACCCTCTTTAAATTCGCTCAGTTTCTCCAGGGTCCTACCCAAGTATCCTGCTGGGTCCTTATTAGGGCAATATATGTTAACCAGGGTACACTCTTTGTTATCTAGCTTACCTTTTAGGAATATAAACCTTCCTTCTGGATCTACTAGCCTTTCTTTTATTACGAACTGTACATTTCTTGAGAACCCTATTGCTACTCCTTTGGCCCTTTTCGTTTGTGGGTCCCCTTGGAACCACAGTGGATACCTCTGCGACCAAATTCTCGTTTTATCTTTATTTGACAAATGCGTCTCCTGTAGAAACGCTATTTCTACCTTATATCGGTCTAGCTCCTGCAGTACTTTACGTCTCTTTTCAGGGCATCTCATTCCCCTCACATTGTATGTTATAAACTTAACCATCCCCTTTGTACTTGGTGCTCAATTTTTTAATAAGGCCCAATACTGGAAATAAGGGCCCTTCGTTTGACCCCTTTCGACCATTACTCTTTCTTTCTTGGAAGACCTGATCCCTCCCCTTCCCTCCCCCCTGACCCTTCCCTTGTGGGGCTTTTTGGTCTTCTCCTGACCTTCCACCTTGGTGGGTGAGAGATGTTCCCATCTCCCCCGGCACTGAAGGAATTAACCTGCAGGGGGCACTCTAAGGGTTAGCTGTGTTCCCTAGGCGTGTTCTAACTGTGGGGGGACTGCCCTGGCTGGGGGAAGGGGATGATCACGGCTTCCATATACAGGAAGCCTGTGATCATCGCCCTTCCCCCTCTATGAGAATGGAGATCCGTGTTTACTTACACGGACCTCTGTTCTTTCACTGCGGGGGGGCCATAGCGGGTAGCCGGTGGCGATCGAGTGCGCTGCACCCGCTCCCTGGCCCCCCCAGACACAGTGAGAGCACGAGCGTGCCTACGGCGGTGCGCGCGTGCTCGCAGGAATAGTTATCGCAGCCGCCGTCATATGGTTTGCGATAATGAGCCACTCTGTCACCGCCAGACTGCGGTCGGTGGTCGGCAAGTGGTTAATCTGCTTTATGTAGAGGAGATGTAATGATGTCTGAGGAGGAATATGGAACATCTTCAGGAGGTTCTTATCATAGAAAACATTGAAAATGTTATTCTCTGTTATACCACGCCTTGAAAAAGTATTCATACCCCTTTGAAATTTTCAGCATTTTGTCACGTTACAGCCAAAAACGTAAATGTATTTTATTGGGATTTTATGTGATAGACCGACACAAAGTGGCAGAAAATTGTGAAGTAGAAGGAAAATGATAAATGGTTTTCAAAATGTTTTACAAATAAATGTGTGAAAAGTGTGGGGGGCATTTGTATTCAGCCCCCTTTACTCCGATACCCCTAACCAAAATCCAGTGGAACCAATTGCTTTCAGAAGTCACCTAATTAGTAAATAGAGTCCCCCTGTGTGTCATTTAATCTCAGTATAAATGCAGCTGTTCTGTGAAGCCCTAAGGTTTGTTAGAGAACCTTAGTGAACAAACAGCATCATGAAAGTCAAGGAACACATCAGACAGGTCAGGGATAAAGTTGTGGGGAAGTTTAAAACAGGGTTAGGTTATAAAAAATGCAAATGCTACCTTGACCCTCTGCACACTGCTACACCCTTCCCAGCAAAACAGGAATATTTAGTTCACATAAATTGCAATGCATTTTTAAGCTGACCAACTCCATCAAAATAATCCCTCTTCTGGCCACTGCCTACACTGCCTTGCCACTGCAAATGCTACGGTGGACACCATGCCAACCTGGGGCATAAAGAAACAAGATGGGGGAGAGCGACTAGGTTCAGATCTGGTCACTGGCCTGTATATAACAGAAAAAGATATACCTGTGCTCAGATCCTAATAGCTTGTAAATGTCAGTGACCAGATCTGAACCTAGTCTATCTCCCCCATCTTGTGTCTTTATGCCCCAGGTTGGCATGGTGTCCACTGTAGCATTTGCAGTGGCACGGCAGTGTAGGACTGGCCAGAAGAGGGAAAGAAAGCAATAAGAAGTCCTGTTTGCAGTAGAAGACATGTGGGGGACGCAGCAAACATGTGGAAGAAGGGGCTCTGGTCAGATGAGACCAAAATTTAACTTTTTGGCCTAAAAGCAAAACGCTATGTGTGGCGGAAAAGTAACACTGCACATCACCCTGAACACACCATCCCCACTGTGAAACATGGTGGTGGCAGCATCATGTTGTGGGTATGCTTTTCTTAAGCAGGGACAGGGAAGCTGGTCAGAGTTAATGGGAAGATGGATGGAGCCAAATACAGGCCAATCTTAGAAGAAAACCTGTTAGAGTCTGCGAAAGACTTGAGACCGGGGCGGAGGTTCACCTTCCAGCAGGACAACGACCCTAAACATCCAGCCAGAGCTACAATGGAATGGTTTAGATCAAAGCATATTCATGTGTTAGAATGGCCCAGTCACAGTCCAGACCTAAATCCAATTGAGAATCTGTGGCAAGTGGAAAATTGCTGCTCACAGACGTTCTCCACCCAACCTGACAGAGCCTGAGATATTTTGCAAAGAAGAATGGGCAAAAATGTTCTCTCTAGATGGGCAAAGCTGGTAGAGACTTCCCCAAAAAGACTTGCAGCTGCAATTGCAGAGAAAGGTGGTTCTACAAAGTATTGACTCAGGGGGGCGCCATATAAATGTCCCCCGCACTTTTCACATATTTATTTGTAAAACATTTTGAAAACCATTTATCATTTTCCTTCCACTTCACAATTATGAGCGACTTTTTGTCGGTCTATCACATAAAATCCCAATAAAATACATTTACATTTTTGGCTGTAACATGAGAAAATGTGGAAAATTTCAATGGGTATGAATACTTTTTCAAGGCACTTTCAGTATTAAGGAACCAGTTTATTCTCCATAGAAACCCAGGGTCCAACCTCAGGATCTTTGATGGAATCGTTAGTGGAAGTATTGATTTGTAATGGGGCTGTAATGGCTGTGATATCTAGCAGCCTCATGTAATGTCTCCAACCATCTCTGTACTGCATCTGCAATCTCAGATCATTTGTTGTGGTATGTCTGCAGTCTCTGATCATTTGCTGTAGTGTGTCTGCAGTCTCTGATCATTTGGTGCAGTGTGTCTGCAGTCTCTGATCATTTGATGCAGCGTGTCTGCAGTCTCTGATTATTTGTTGTAGTCTGTCTGCAGTCTCTGATCAACATTTGTTGTAGTGTGTCTGAAGTCTCTGATCATTTGTTGTAGTGTGTCTACAGTCTCTGATCATTTGTTGTAGTATGTTTGCAGTCTCAATTAATTTGTTGTAGTGTGTCTGCAGTCTCTGATCATTTGGTGTATTATGTCTGAAGTCTCTGATCATTTGTTGTAATGTGTCTGCAATCTCAGATCATTTGTTGTAGTATGTCTGCAGTCTCTGATAATTTGTTGCAGTGTGTCTGCAGTCTCTGATTATTTGTTGTAGTCTGTCTGCAGTCTCTGATCAACATTTGTTGTAGTGTGTCTGAAGTCTCTGATCATTTGTTGTAGTGTGTCTACAGTCTCTGATCATTTGTTGTAGTATGTTTGCAGTCTCAATTAATTTGTTGTAGTGTGTCTGCAGTCTCTGATCATTTGGTGTATTATGTCTGAAGTCTCTGATCATTTGTTGTAATGTGTCTGCAATCTCAGATCATTTGTTGTAGTATGTCTGCAGTCTCTGATAATTTGTTGCAGTGTGTCTGCAGTCTCTGATTATTTGTTGTAGTCTGTCTGCAGTCTCTGATCAACATTTGTTGTAGTGTGTCTGAAGTCTCTGATCATTTGTTGTAGTGTGTCTACAGTCTCTGATCATTTGTTGTAGTATGTTTGCAGTCTCAATTCATTTGTTGTAGTGTGTCTGCAGTCTCTGATCATTTGGTGTATTATGTCTGAAGTCTCTGATCATTTGTTGTAGTGTGTCTGCAGTCTCTGATCATTTGTTGTAGTGTGTCTGCAGTCTCTGATCATTTGTTGTATCATGTCTGAAGTCTCTGATCATTTGTTGTAGTGTGTCTGCAGACTCAGATAATTTCTTGTAGTGTGTCTGCAGACTCTGATCATTTGTTGTGGTGTGTCTGCAGTCTCTGATCATTTGTTGTAGTGTGTCTGCAGACTCTGATCATTTGTTGTAGTGTGTCTGCAGACTCTGATCATGTGTTGTAGTGTGTCTGCAGTCTCTGATCATTTGTTGTAGTGTGTTTGCAGTCTCTGATGATTTGTTGTAGTGTGTCTGCAATCTCTGATCATTTGTTGTAGTATGTCCACAGTCTCTTCTGTAGAGTAGTATTCAATTGCATATTATATATGACTCACTGGCACTGCCAGGGGCTGCAGTTTCGAACCATTGAAGACCCAGTTACTGCATTGTGTGTGAGAGCAGTGGTCTGACTATCTAACATGTTGAAAGCACAGCATATTTTACCACTTGCTGCAGCATATTCTGTTCAAAGAAAACACTAATTTAAACACTTTATTAGAAAACTCTAATAAAACACTAATATTTTTATCATTTATCTAACTTGACTACAGTTGTAGCACCCTCTAGTATGCTATTAGTGTGAGAGTAGGCAAACTATATTTCTGACTCATGTTTAAACCCCGTGAGTCTGTAATTGGGTCAGGGTTACTAGAGTGCAGAGCAGCATGATTCATACAGACAGCTCTTCTGTGCCTCCCCCTGTTTCTAGAATAATGGAGAATGTTCTGGAAGTTGGAGGGTAGAGGCTAGGAGGGGCTGTTCTGAATATTTAGGGGCCCTTAGCCAATCCCCGGGAAGTGTGCATGACAGGGGACTAAGTGAGCCCTTAAATATGGATAAGTCAAGCTGGCAGGGGAGTCGGGTGGAAGATGGAGATGTCATGGTGAGGAGACTGTCAGTGGCCCTTGAAGCAAACCCCCTAGTCTAGAGGATCCTACCACAGGAGACGTTGGATGGAGGCTTTCCTGAGAGGCAGCGGGAGCAAGGAGGACAGTACAGCAGTACGGTGCAGTGACTTACCAGGAGAGAGACTGGCATATGTAGCAGGCATCTTTTGAAGACAGCAGTGTGCTTAAGTCTTCTATAGCCTTGTCCTGGGAGATCTGACAGGGAGTGTCAGTCGGGTAGACTGGTGAAGAGAAGCAACCAGGTGGACTAGCATTTCCTGCAGAGGTAGAGCTGGGCACAGTGTCTACAATGAGTGGAAGAGGTCCGGGATGCAGTTCCCACCACATTGTGCTACTTACTAGGAGACTGAGAGTTCCTGTAAGGGGCTGCTGCTAATCTAACAGAGAGTGTGATGCCTGGTTCACACCAATGAAGGTTGCAGTTTGCAAATTCCGTGTGCATTTTGCGTTTTTCAATACACGCTTTTGATCCATTGAAGTCTATGGAACCAAAAACCAGAAAAAAGTCTTTGGCCTTAAAGCGGCGTAGTGCGGAATCACAAAAAGTGCTCTGGTCCTAAACTGGGAAATCCTTCTGGGGCTGAAGTGGTTAAATGGACTGTAGTGTGTTTCTGCAAAACTGAAAACGCACTAAAAAAATGCCTTCGTCTGTACAGAGGAATCAATTGTTGATAAAGAGAGGGATCAATTGAAGCTGTGCAGAGGAATCAGTCAGAGCTGTACATAGGGAGGACGTTGTGCCTGGTTTTGTTACTTTCAGTTGGGCATCCCATAATTCCTATCCCCATCCTGGTTATTATCCCTCAATAAAACAACAACAAAAAAGCTCAATGGCTGTTCACTGTGTCTGGATGCAAGTTGGAAATGTTATGTGCCTGGCTGTGCAGCAGTGGGGAACCCTGCCACCTGCAACTCCTTAGGGGGCAGTGCTACAGAGTAACAGCAGTAACATGACCCCTTGATGACGTTGGCTTGTATGCTAATGAAACGCCGCGTCGGGTAACGTGACTTCCGGTTCCGTCACTTCCGCTGTCTGCAATGTAGGTGGACTGCATTTGGCGTCCCCTGTTTTTAAACCGCATGTAGCGTTTTTTCAATAAACTAACGTACTTCACCATTTTGGACCCGTTCGGTTCTGTTTTTTTCCTCTATTGAGCACAAGGAAGATCCATGCCAGCAGTGTTATCCCTTGGAGCCGAAGAGGATACGCTTTCCACTTATCATACAAGAGCATTTGCGATTGCTGTCATGGGAATCCATTTCATTTGGTGAGTAGGCTGTGTGACCGGGGTGCCAGGTGGAGGATCATCACAGTATTAAAGGTGCTACAGCGGCTTGTTATCGGTCCATTTATGGATATACATTCATCTATTGGCTTATGAAGTTGGATTTTTTCATTCATTAATTTGGCTGAAAACTGGAAGATCTGGGACTATTTGTACTGATTAGCACCATTATACTAAGGCTTTGCACTTTTGGCATTTTGCACATTTATTGCATGTTTTGCTCAGTGTAATAGCAGATATTGATTATTGTTCTACCTGTATTTATTTCACATTTGCACAAACCCTGTGTGACCTGTGTGGGGTATGGATTGTATCCAGCCACCACATAGATCATACTGGGTATTGATGTAGCACTTGCACTTTATCACGAGTACTTTAGTTGGGGCACGTTCAATATATTTTAGCTCTTTGCCTAATAGTTTAGAGCACATCTCCAAGAGGTAGTTGGAAAACTTACCACTTTGTGAGGGGAGCGTGTTTTTTTTGCGCTTTTAAGTATCTACAGTACAATACCCATTATAAAACCCAGGTCAAAGGGTCAAAGATGAGATCTATACTCCAAAGAGCTGTGTAGATACAGTTCTGAAAGCATAATTGGGAAAAAGGAGGGATTGGAAGGAGAGGGGTAGCAAAAAGTGAAGGATGGGGGTGAGGCAGTATTAGGGATAGTAAGGGTTCAGAAATCCCAGGCGGTCTTGCTATTAATTTTCACAGGTCAAAGAGATAACAAAATCTAATTGGGCATCTCAGAGCAAAGGCATCTATAGGTTGAGAAATGGCCCTCCTTAAATATAATAGCGCCATAAATCTGTAGGTAAATAAGATAAACAGATGTTCCAATCATGGTAATTGGGAGCAGACAAACTACTGTAACCAGCATATATGTTAGGACTTGGATCACTTGCTGGTGGCACTTTGCTTCCCAGAGTTGTAGTTTAGGTGTCAACCAGTTGGTGTCTCCCAGCAGCCAGCAGAATCCAGTAATCAGTTTCCACCTGATGCTGGCTGCTGGGAGGGTATTTAGTCCCTCTACTAATACACTTCACTTCAGTGCTTTGCTTTGCTGCCAGATATTGCCTGCTGTTTATCCTGTTCACTGTAAATAAACCCTTTTGAGAAAAAAAAAAATCTTACTTTAAATATTGTGGTAGTGTGGTACCCCACCAGGATGATAACGCAGGATTCTCAACCTGGCAGGTTGAGGGGCTCCAGGGAATTTGCCTATTTGTGAGGCGTGGAATATTAGCTCCTGTGGATCATCTTTTCTGGGGAAAAAGGTAGCAGGAAGAGCAACTTTCTTAAAAGCTTTATTTACAAAAAGGTTGCAAATCATAAAACAAACAAAACGGTAAAACAAAACCTTGCCGTCTGGCACTAAACTAATACAAAGCAGGAGGCCTCTCTATACGATGCCAGGGCTTGTCCCTGACACCTCTAAACAAACAATTGCAAACCTTTACTTCTTTGCAGTCTTTAGAGCAACCAAAATCCAGCTCTTAGCTCCCTCAGTTTTAGCACACTGAGACCCAGGGTGAGCTCCTGTGAAATCTCTTCCTGGTCATTATATCCAGCTGGAGAGGGGTTTGGGCGGACCAGAAAGTCCGGGTCGGAATAAGCCCTGCCAAGGTGGCTAGTAACACCTGGACCGGATTTCATCTTGGTCCCTTCAAAACGACCGTATGCGGGGCGACAAATAGTGCCCGTCCACTACTGCGCCTCGCATAATTTCACATATCCCCCCCTCTGCTCAAGCCCCTGGGGTTAAGCAATTGTCCCAACCAAAGAGTGGACCCGGGAAAGGGCATTATTTTGGAGCCTTCCCACCCGGTGTTCCACTGTGAACTTAAACGGCTGTAGGGCCAGGAACCACCTAGTCACCCGACTATTTTTCTCCCTGTTGGCACACATCCACTTCAGTGGGGCATGGTCGGTGACTTACCTAAAATTTCTTCCCAGAAGATAGTACCACTTGATGGCCAAGCATTCTTTTTCCTCGTTAGAATCATTTTTTTCATGCTTGTTGAGCTTTCTGCTCAGGTACACAACCAGGTGCCCCTTACCATCTCTGACCTGGGACAGTGTGGCCTCTAGTCCCACCTCAGAGGCATCTGTCTGTAAGACAAACTCTTTTGAGAAGTGACGTGCACCGGTTGTACACAAAGGGCCTCCTTCAACCTATGGAATGCTTTCTCTGCCTTCGGATTCCATTTCACCATTTCACCATAACTGACCCTCTACCCCTCGTCAGGTCTGTTAGAGGGATGGCAATGGTGGCAAAGTCGGGAATGAAGCACCTGTAGTATCCTGTGATCCCCAGGAACGCACATACTTGCTTCTTAGTTAGAGGTTAATTGTTAGAAACACCAACTTAGTTAGAGGTTGGTCTTATTGGCCTGTGGTTTAACCAACCCCCGACCCCAATAATATGGCCAAAGTATTTGGCCTCCTCCAAGCCTATGGCACATTTCTTCGGGTGGGCCATGAGCCCTGCCTTCCTTAGGGAATCCACTACTGCCTGCAACTGGGGTAGATGAGATTCTCAATCGGAGCTATGGATGACTACATCATCCAGATAAGCTGCTGCATAAAGGCAATGTGGCCTCAACGTCCTGTCCATCATTCTCTGGAATGATGCAGGGGTACCATGCAGACCAAACGGCATGCACTTGTACTGAAATGACCCCCTCGGGAGTTGAAAAGGCTGTCTTCTCCTTTGCTGATACTGTTAGTGGTATCTGCCAATAGCCCTTAGTTAGGTACAGGGTTGTTATGTACCGGGCATCTCCCAACCTGTCCACAAATTAGTTGACCCATGGCATTGGGTATGCATTAAACTTGGACACGCTATTCAGTTTTCTGACATCATTACAGAACCTGATAGTGCCATCAGGCTTTGGGAACATCACTATGGGGCTCTACCAGTCACTGTGGGACTCCTCTATCATGTCCAGCTCTAAAATGTTTTTAATTTCCTTTGCAACTGCCTCATGCCTAGCCTCAGGTATTCTATAAGGCTTGAGGGGAGAAGAAGTCTTTTTTTTCTTTTTCTCTCTGTCCTTCCACGGTTTTAAGAGATTAACATGGTAGATTTGCTCCGGCTTCCTTTTCCTTGGCTGGTAAACTTTATAGTTTACCTCCCCTACTCTTTCCATAATTTTACAGGTATGGCAAACATGAGATACGGCAGCAAAAAATCCCAATTTTTCCCATCTTTATCCACTACCTTTTTTAACATACTCCTGAGGGTCTTGTTAAATGTTTCCACCAGACCATCAGTTTAGGGAGGGGTGGTAAACAGAGGTACGAAGATGGGAGATTTTGTACAACTTGCACAATTCTCTGGTCACTCTGGACATTAATAGGGTACCCTGATCTGTCAAGATCTCTTTTGGGATCCCCACCCGACTAAACACCTGGACCAGCTGCTTAGCGATAGTCTTAGAGGAGGTGTTCTGCAAGGGTATGGCTTCAGGATAGCGGTTGCACAATCCAGGATCACCAGGATGTGCTGGTGTCCCCGGGCAGATTTTACTACTGGTCCCACGAGATCCATGCCAATTCGCTCAAATGACACTTCAATTATGGAAATTGGGACAAGGGGATTACGAAAATGGGGTGACGGGGCCATCATTTGGCACTCAGGGCATGACTCACAGTATTCTCTGATTATCTGCATACATCCCAGGCCAGAAGTATCTCTGGGTTATTCTCTCGCAGGTTTTCTCCATATTCAGATGTCCCCCCATTACATGACCATGGGCCAGATCCAGCACCATCCTGCGGAAGGGTTTGAGAACCACTATCTGTTCTCCTTCCTCCTCCCCGCGTTTTACCACCTGATACAACAAATTATTTTTAAGTGCCATTTAGGGAAAGACACCCCCCAATAAAGGTCCACGGGTTCCCCATCCATCACCTTCATGTTTTCTCTGGCTCTAAGGAGAGTGACATCCTATAGTTGCTCTGTACAGAAGTCCTCTCTCCAGTCCCCTAAGTCAGGTACTACATTCAATTTACTCTCACATTCAGGATCAAAGACATCTTCTGGGTCATTAGCCACCAGCTGGGAGCTATCTTCCAGCTCCTCCAGCTCCCCAGCCATTATAGGAAAAGGAAGAGGGTCTCCTTCTTCCTTGGTCCTGACACCTGCCTCCCATCTCTCCTTCCGTTTGGCAAAAAGGGTCTGGCGAGAACTCCTTTGCCTCCTCAACAGGGGGAGCTCTTTCCTCCAGGCTCTCTGTGCCTTCCCACAACCTCCAAAAATGGGGAAAATCCCTCCTCACTAGGGCTTCAGGGAAGGTACCACTCCCACTGAATGGGTCACTCTGCTGCAAGGGGTGTAAATCTCGACCAGCGCCGCCTGGTAGTCACGAGTGTCCCAATGACCCTGACAGTTCTAGGGTGTAACCTTGCTGGATTTGCACAGCTGCTTTTGACCAACGTTATCACACTCCCAGAGTCAAGCAGCGCAGTCAATAGCAATCACATACATTTGCTTCTCTATGCGACTTGAACATGATGCTGTACATGCGACCTGTGCAAAAAGAGAAATGTGTATTTTCATATATGCATTATCACATTGCATGGGTTCCTCATTCAGGGGACAATTGGCAGCAATATGTCCTAATGCATGACATTGGCAGCACTATATGTGCTCTATACCCAGTCCTCTCAAGGGTCCCCAAGACCTTCCTGGCTTCTTTGGCCAGTCCCCAGGTCTAGAGCCCATAGTCTCTTTATCCGCAGCGGTCTTATCAAACTTCCCCACTCCCTTGACCCATGGAACAGTCTTTTACCCCTGGATATATTGAAGTTGGACAGGTGCAACAAGTCCTCAGCAGCACTGTATCTCTCCATGAGGTCCACCAGTTGGTTTGCCGTTTTTGGGTCCCCATAGCTGACCCACCTCCTCAAAGTAGAAGAGAGCGCCCCCAGATACCAGTCCATGACCACCCGCTCCATGATCTGAGCGCCTGGCAAAGTCTCTGGCTGTAACCACTTCCTCGTGAGATGGATCAAGTCAAATATTTGGCAGCAGGGTGGCTGGTCCATGTGGTAGGTCCACTGATGCCCCCCAGTTTGGCCAGATGGCCATGGTGACCCCAGACGTGCGAGTACCTCCTCTTTTAAAGTCTCATAATCCTGGGCTTTGTCTGGATCAAGAACAAAGTAGGCCTTTTGGGGCTCGCCTGTCAAAATTGGGTCTAACAGCCCTGCCCACTGCTCCTTCAGCCACTCTTCGCGATTGGTGACTCTCTCGAAAGTTGTGAGGTACGCCTCTACATCATCCGCCGGTGTCAACACCAGTAGATGGTAAGAGGCGTGTACCAATTTTGGTTACACTGCCACAGAAGGTGTGGACCCCTTCTTTAAATGCAGCAAGGCCTCCGCCAACTGGCGATTCAACTCCTGCTGAGCTTCATTGGCCTGTGCGAATGGTTGATTGGTCTACTGCTAGGCCACAGTCGTTATATCCAGATGGAGAGAGGTTTTGGCAGACCAGAAACTCCAGGCCGGAGCCAGCCCTGTCACTGGTCTTTCAGTTTCCTCAGTTCTTAAAAAAGTAATTTTGGGACCTGGAGCCTGGGCATTTCTTAGAGTTCCAGGTGGGATGAAATCCCCAGTCCTGGGTCCAGGATTTAGGATTAGCCAGCACACTGATTGTGCAGGTGTGTGTGGACCTGATAGGGGAGTCAGGACCGCGATTTTGGACTCCAACCTCCCGAGGAGTCCTGGCTGGAGCCAAAGATTGCAGGTGTGCACAGGGAGAAGCCTGAGTCAGGCCTGAGTGTAAGAGCAACAAGGAGCTGATGTCTAGAGAAACAGTGCTGACAAAAAAATGGTGTGCAGGAGACCGACAAAAGCCTGAAGTGGAAAGCCTGAGAAGAACTGCAGTATGTGTAAGCTGAGAGGCTAACAATATCATAATTTGATGTGGATGGTGAAAACCCCCTGTGAGGGAAACCCTTTGACTTTTGTTTTGAACTTTCTTTTAATGAACATGGGCTGCCATGCCCTCAAACAGAGATCCTGGCTGTCATGAACTCACTCCTAAACGCATATACCATGAGAGCTAAACACCCCCATGCCACAATATATATAGACTGGTCACAGTTTCTGTAAGATTTGGCCATCTCTGCTGTTGTTTCCTGACAATAATAAATTAACCATAAGTATATAGATGTACACCCGTATAGAAATAATACATGTGTAGCACTCTTGGTGTTACTAGGTGAGGTAAATTTAGTCTGGCTCCTCTGTAGGCAGAGGAGAAGGGTTCAATAGTGTTTTGATTGTGCAGTGCTTCAAGGGTTGTGACTCTTTTACCTCCCCCTGTGTTCTGGAAATTGGTTAATAGTTTTAGTGGGTGTAGGAGCAGTGACTGCAGCTTGAATATTTATGGAGTTCCCACCAATCCTTGGGCAGGTGAGGCCCAGAAGGTGGGGGAACAGCCCATAAATACTCAGGGACCTGACATTCACGGAGCAGATTCCAGGGTTCAGTTGCTTGGAGGGGACCACTGTGCTGGGGGAACTTTTCCCCTGGGCAGAAGAAGGCCAGAAGAGAGAGGGAGAGAGCTGGAAGCCTCACACCCTTTAACAGCTTCACTCAGGTTTAACTGAAGACATACAATCAAGAAAGTGAAAGGAAGGTGGTGTGGCGCTGCTGGGTAGTGATAGGTAGTGCAGGCTGCTGCCCCCACTCAAACCAGCCAGAAGACTAGTTACAGTGAACAAGATAGTGAAGACAGTGGGTTGGCGCTGCCTGGATGGGCTACAGTAGCAAGTGAAGTGCTAAAAGGTAAAGAAAACGTGAATGTGCTGAAGAATATCAGTGAGTGGCACAATGTTGCCCTCTGGTGGTGAATATATACACACAAAAAGCTGTAACAATGTGAATGCTCATATAGGAGCGGTGTAGGTGAATAAAAATAAATATAAATGATGCGGCAGGGTGTGAGTGAGCAAGGTCAGTGGTGGCCCGAAGGGACCCCCTCCGTTCGTGACACAAAACCCTACTCACCCCTTAGGAACGAACGTATTGAAAAGAGGGTAAATTACGGCTTCCAGCCACCGATTTGAGATCCAATCCGGCGTGGTGGCGGTGTCCACATGTAAAATACAAATTTCCATAGTGTATGGTATCAAATTAGCAAAACAACTAAATATGTGTAGTAACTCACAGTGGAGAAGTCAGAAGACCGGAGCTTCCATGCGTTCCAGGGTTCAGCCGGAAGTACGTCTGACGCTCTAGGCTCCGCCTTATGCGTTTCGTCATCAAGACGCCGTCGGAGGCGGCGGCATCTCAATGTACTCCTCGGCTTAAATACCCAGTCTAATAACCCAGCAACCAATCCGAGTGTGCGTGGCGGCCATATTGGTGCTCCATTCCGAGGTCTTGATCATCATCCTTCTCAGGGTGTATAGCTAATGCCATATCGGGAACGGATGTTAAAAAAGATTTAATTTTATTGGAAACATTTTTAAAAAAGATGTGTTTCAAAAAATTATAAAAATATATATTAAAAATGTGTAAGTATAAGATAAAAATTATATGATTCGTAGTAAAAAACGTGCAAGCTAGAAACGAGAGAGGACGTCACTTCACAAAAAGGAAGAGTATATTTTGTCACGGACGTTAGGAGCTTTAAAATGAGAGCAATCAAGACCCAGCCTGTATAGCTGTGTGCCCATACAGCAGCCTCTTGGTTCCAGGAACCCCTTAAAGGGACTGAGTAACTTCCATTTCAATTTACCACAAGCCTGCACAGAGAAGATAGTAAGGTGTAATACTTTACATATCTGGAAGCAGGAGACAGCTTAGAGCCAGCAAAAAGCAACCAAAAGCGGGGGGCGTGGCGACCAGCGGAGAAGATGGCCGCATAAGCTGAACGCTCCGCCGAGCCACCCGAGATAGACCACGACGGTCTCCGCCTCAACAGCATCGCAAGTGCCCACAAGCCCGGCAGAGGTGCGGGGAGCGACAGAGATGACCCGAAAGAAAAAAGAATGCGCCCAAGTGAAGAAGCTCGCCAGCTTCTTCCACCAAGGAGCCGGAAGGCCGAGGCAGCATGGCGGCGGTCCGCTCCTCCAGCAGACACGCGGCACAGGAGACCGCGCGCCGCACCACAACCTGCAGCAAGGAGAGAGCAGAGTGGGGAATCCGGACAGCGGGAACTCCTCTGGGTCATCTTCACCCTCTACACAGAGCCCAGCGAAATCCAAGCCGAGGAGAGACTCCCCAGAAGTGGAAAACAGCATGGAGGTAGGCCGCATATCCCCCACACCTAGTGGCACACAAAACACATCTCCAGACCCCATAGCCTGTCTCTTATACA